>CM060701.1:145050120-145202620 GCA_030686995.1 Artemisia argyi | reverse complement strand
GTCACAAACAAAGGAATATTGAAAAATGAGAGAGGGTGCGTAATACATTGAATAATAATTAATAGTTGGGTTGACCATAAAGATACAGTCAAATTTAGTTTCACACAATCAAATTAAATTGGTTGAGAATTCCACTAGTTTTCCAGTTTTTTACAATTGTGCCACTCATTTAATTATATTTAACTTTGATCCATCAATTTTGATCCAACGATCCAAAAGTGTACCTATTCTTTTCTACTTTAAGAGTGTACACCACAATAACGCCACCCTATATATATATATATATATATATATATATATATATATATATATATATATATATATATATATATATATATATAGAATTGAGATCAAATGAGAACTTTCTTAAAGTTGTAATAATGAGAACCAACCAAAATCTCACAAATGACACTCAACTTAAAAGAAAATAAAAACATAATTAATTACAATTAAAATTATTAAAGATTTGATGGGTTTTTTTCTAAAAATTGACATAAACTAAGTGATACACTTTGATTCAACGTGTAATATGTATCAAGGTTTAGTATTGTGTATCAAGTTTTTAGTGGTTGCTGTGTATTAGGTGTATCAATTTATGTATAAGAAATTAGTTTTCTGAGATTTTAATGTATATGTATCAAAAATGTAATTGTGTATCAGTAATCCGTTTCTTATGTATAAGTTGGTTATTAGTCGATTTAATGTTAACTTGTATTAATATATCATATTTTGGTGCATCTTTGCTAAAATGGTTATGTATCAATGTTTTAATTGTATTTTAGAATAGTTCTTATTTTTACAACTTTAAGAAAGTTCTCACATTAACCTTCCCCTATATATATATATATATATATATATATATATATATATATATATATATATATATATATATATATATATATATATATATATATAGGGTAGGGATCCAATAAGAAGAATAATTAAAATGAGAAGGGTAAGAAGTAATTCTAGCCACACATTTTTATATGGGAGGGAAAATTTGAATGAAGATGCATCCATTTTTGTAGGTGCATCTAGAATGTGTGGTTGTGGTTACTTCTTATCCTTCCTATTTTAATTATTCTTCCTATTTGATCCTAACTATATATATATATATATATATATATATATATATATATATATATATATATATATATATATATATATATATATATATATATATATATATATATATTGGAACAACGTTCATGCCTAGTTGCAGAACCTTTATCTATATCTATAATACATTATAATACATTTAAGACTATTTTATAATTAGTCGGGCTTAAATTTCAGACTTTTTATTTCTTATTATTGAAAGATTTCAAATATTGATTGAAGAATTATTTCAAACATTAATTGCACAAAACTGAAAATAGAAAAACTAAAAACTGAAAAGCAGAAAACCTGAAAAAATGAAAACTGGAAAACTGAAAACTTGAAAACCTGAAAACCCGAAATACCGAAAAACCAAAAAACTGAAAACAAAAAACAAAAAAGTAAAAGCAAAAAATCAGAAAATTTCTACTTATAAAGCATGAAAACAATTAAATGTATAACCGACGGAAAAATAATAAAATATAGTCACAAAGTATCCGCCGCCACATTACGCGAGTACCGTTCTGGTATATTATTATTGATTGTCTTCATATATACTTGATGACGAGATGTTACTTACATGACTCCAATATTTTCATCCTTCATTGATAAAGATGAATGTTTACTATTAAAGATGAATCCAATTGTCTAGCTATCTTTCATAAATAAAAACAATCAAGGTTTTTTTTTTCTTCTTTTCTTTTCTTTTCTTTTTTAACGGCGAGTTAGTAGTTAGTGATTCGAGCCCACAGTGACATATAATTGGGCAGTATGCAAGCATCGAACCTTTCTCCTTAGGGGATAAACCCTACTTCTGCTTCTATTTTTTCGGGCCCCTGAAAGTCAATGGTGAAACTCGAACCTGAGACCTCTTCAAAGATACCTCCTCAAGGTTACCTTTTGTGGCCAACTGAGCTAGCCCAGGTAATAAAAGTGATATGATATTTCACCCATGCATTTTAAATAAAATAATGATACATCTGGATACTTATTCGGATATTTAAGAATCAAATCATTTATCGTCACAAAGTAATTACTGCCTAAAAAAAAGCACCATTGGTTAGTTACAAACTAGTCTTGTTGGTGTTGGTTCTAAGGGCATCCACTATGGTAAACCTTTGTAAAGGTTTATAATTATGTTATGACATTAATGTATAAATCTTTTTGTTTTATAAACCTATTCCCACTATATATAAACCTTTTCAAGTTTTATCAACATCTCACATAATTCAATTCAAATGCATTAAATTATGAAAAGGTTCAATATCTTAAACCTTTTCATGACACATAAGCATGAAATAGATGTCCACCATGGTTTACAAGTTTTTAGACCTCTTCATAATTTTATAAACTTTTTCATAAACCACCATAGTGGATGCCCTAATGTTGGTGTTGGTGCTATTACTGAAAAGATTAAACTTATTCGAATATTTAAGAATCAAATCATTTATCGTCACAAAGTAATTACTGAATAAAAAAAAGCACCATTGGTTAGTTACAAACTAGTCTTGTTGGTGTTGGTGCTAATATTGATGTTGGTGTTGGTGCTATTACTGAAAAGATTAAACTTGTAGGTTTTTTTTTTTTTTTTTTTTTTTTTTTTTTTTTTTTTTTTTTTTTTTTTTTTTTTCAAACTAGATATGATAAGGCCAGGAGTAAGGCTACTGTTAAACCAAACTGAGGTTACTGGTAGTAGGAGTAATCCCTTTTTGCTTTGGTCGTGACTTAGACCGAGGTTATTTGTGGTTTACAAGTAACCTTACTTCTCAACAAGTAGGCTTACTTCTTTTTTGGGTCACAAATTTACTGAAGTTGTTGGGTTTATGTTTAAGCCGTGACTTTTATTTTTTAGTTTTCTTATTTTTATTTATTCTATAATAATTAAGTTATCTTGTTTTACAAGATTAGTTTCCTATAAAGGCTCTTATCATTGTAATTGATGTCTTTTAATCATTATTATTAATAAACTTTGTGTTTTAAGAGTAAATCTCTTGTTTGGGTTTTATTCTCTTGAGGTGCGCCTCATATATCACCCTTGAATTAAAGTTTATCTAAATACGCTTCTGTGCATCCTGCGTCAAGATGTACTTTTAAATCAAAATAAAATGTCATAATTTGTGAAAGTAATCTTAAGAATCTTTTAAAACCTCATTTTAGAAACTTATTTTTCTAAAATAATCCACAATCTATATCACCCAAATAAAAATTATTTTTTAATCAAAGCATACTTTTCAACAAAATAATCTTAAGCCTGCATAATCTTCCATAATCTCTCGTGCGAAACATGCCCCCAGTGTGAGAGTGTTGTGTGGAAAACTAGAAGGGGGGTTGAATAGTTTACCGTTTAAAATCTTTTTAACTTGTTTAGTTAGCTTTGAAACTTTCCGTTTGATCAAAGATATATACACAAACACAATATATAACATGCAAGTAAATGAAAGAAACGATCAAACCACAACACGAGTATTTATCGTGGTTTGGCTACAAGGACTCTTTTTCCTTGCCCTACGTCCACGCCCCGAGTATCCAACTCAAGAGTTTCTTTCACTAGTCAGCAAGCTCCTTTCACCGGCAGAGAAAACCTTACACGTCGCTAATACTTTTACCGACACTAAGCTAGATGTCGAGTTCTTTACCAAGGGTACAACCACTCCCGTTAGTTCTTTTACAAGGGTACAACTACTCCCGATACACTTTGTATTCTGAGGACTAAAATACTAACCGATCACTACTGAAAATACACAATCAAATGAAGTGTAAACTACACAAGTCTACACCATGCTAAGCTAACAAATCTTGCAACGTTGTGTTGAATACTTGTTACTTTTAATGAGCTCGTGAATCTCTTTGCTATAAAAATAAACTTCACATATGAAATGTTAAAGGGTTATATGAAAGAATGAATGTGTGTGTGTAAAATATGATGTAGAGTGATAAGCCAAAAATCAACTTGTAGCTTGGTATTTATAGCAAAGCCTTCTGCAGGCCTGGCGGATACGGCGGAACCCTCAGATGGGTTCCGCCCGTGTACCCCCAGGGTTCCGCCGGGCTTGCAGTTGGTTTTTGCAATAAATCTTGCAAACCAAACAAAGTCACATCTCATTACACCTTGTAAACCAAACAATGTCACATCTCATTAGTCAAACACAAAACTTGCAAGCAACCATATAATAAGTCAAACACACTTTCTTTCCATAAATGTATCTTGACAAAACTTGCCATAAATGTGATGTGACATTTCTATTTTAAAAAATAAAAAGTGTTGTGTTTTATGAAATGTAAAATGTAGCAAAAGTCTAGTTTATGCAAGTCTTTAAAACTAAGATTATATTTTACTTAGAAACTAAAGTTTACATTTTGTCGTTAACAAAACTTAACGAAGATCGTAAAATATAAATAACGTTTTTAGGTGATATTTGTATTAACAATCTCCCCCTTTTTGTTGATGACAAAACATAAACTTTGTTTTTAAGTAACTCACAAAATCTTGGTGTTTAAGACTTAAAAAAAATATATTAAACTTGTTTTACTTAAGTGATGAAAATCAAATTAAGTTTTGAAGGTTTAATATATTTCTCCCCCTTTTTGTTGAAACAAAAAGTAGAGTAGCGAAGCGGAAAAAAAATGCACTTGCTCCCCCTTGGTTGTTACTCCCCCTAAAAAGAGTGCCAAGATGGGAAACATGGATTTTGGATCCTACAAAAAAATGGTTAGTTGGTGATATATATAGTCAAGCTTGTAGTTACCACACACATTGCAACCACAATGACAACACAAAAATGATCAACCAACAATGCACGAAAGTAAGTAGAAAGAAATATCATTCCAAGTAAAATTTTGACTTTGAAAAGTCAAAAGACAAGAAATGTGAAATATTCTTCTACTTCTAAACAAAAACTAAAAAATAACCAAGAAAGAAAAAATAAAATCCTACTTTCCTAAATGGTGCAAACGGCCTCCAAAGGTTGTCTAGGATTTGTTTGGGTGGGAAAGAGCATCCAAACGTTCTATGACGTGTTGGAATGCAAAACGGGTGAATTGGTGAAGCAACGTTTTGATGCTTACACCCATTTGCTCACAATTTGAGCAAACATGGGGATGAGTGAGTGGAAATGGGTTGGTTTTGGTTTCTTGGTTTGAGGGTTGGTTGATTTTTGGTTCTTGGGTGGAGGATGGATTTGGTATTGAGTCAAGCAAGGTGGTTTGAAATTCCATTGCTTGATGAAGGTGGTTCTCAACCATGCTTTGGATTTCCTCATATGAAGGAAAGAAAGACTCAAAGGTTTGGGCTTGAGAATGTGGTGGAGTTGGGTGATCATGGTTTTCAAAGTTTGGTTCTCCATAAAGAGGACCATGGATGTCATGGTAGATAGGGTGAAACAACAATGGTTTGGGTTGATGGTACACTTGTTGTGGTGGTTGGGTGTGGTTAAAATCTTCATCAAGATCAAGAATTGACCTTGGTGATTGATTTGCAAAAGGTGGTGGTTGTGTAGGTCTTGGTGGAAGATCATTTAGATCTTGGACAAAAGGGTGTGGTGATGTGGGAGGAGACCCAAATAACTCCATAGGTTCAATTTTGGGTAATGGTGATGGTGATGAAGTTTTGGATGGTTGGGTTGGAGCACTTGGTGGAGTTGGGTCAATGGGTGATTTAGTAGGTGGTGGAGTGAGCTCATTTGGTTCATTGGGTGATGGAGATGGAGATGCAAGGTTCAAAAAGTGTTCATTTTTGATAGGTGAGGTGAATTCATCCGAAGATGAGGAGCTTAGGTTGATGGATTGGTTAGACCATAGTGGTTTTACACTTATCCGGGCGGTTCTCCGGATGGTCGTGATGGTTGAGAGGTGATTGTTGACTTGGTCATGGTTAAAATGGTGTAAAGTTCAGAAATTGTGATGAAGAAGGTGTGATTTGATAGTGTTTAGGATGGTTTAATTTATAGTGATGAAGGATTGTGGAAAGGAGTGTTTGGATTTGATGTTAGTCCATACAAAAATGGAGGTTCCTAATGATTTGGAAAACTAATTGTGGGTTGTCATATCATGGAAGTCAATCCAATGAAAATGGTGAAGTGAGAAGACAAGGTTTGCACTAAATGCTTAATGGTTTTGGTAAATTTGTTGAAGTATAAATCTCAGGGATTTCAAGGAACCTTTAAAAGGGTTCCTTCCTTTATGTGTGAAGGGTCCTTGGGGTGGTTATGGCTATTTTTTGAAATTTGGCGGGAAATGGTTTTGGTTGGGTTATAAGTAATGAGAAGTACCCTATTGTGCTAAACACATTGCAGGAAATGGGTTTCTATCTAAAAAGATTGGATTTTGGTGTTTGGATGTTGAAATGTTGAAAACAAAAACAAAATTTCTGCAGGCAACTGGCGGAACCCTCAGGATACACAGGCGGAACCCATTTGAGGGTACCGTCTGGTCCATTGGGCCAATTCTGGGTTTCCCAGAAAATACACTGGCGGAACCCAATTTTGGGTACCGCCAGATCCGCCAGGGCTGAAAAAATTGGCAGTCCGCGTTTTTGACCCGCGAGACGATTTTCAAAATTTTCGAAAACTCACAAAATCAAAAAGATAATGCATTTCTGGTTATGCAATGCAAAAAATAGACACGTAAACACACATATCATATGACTTTGACCTTGAGGTCGAGAATTTCACTATAGTTAGTGAAAATAACATAAACATGAAAATTTGACAACTTGCCAAAAGTTGTCTACCTGCGTCAAAGTTAGATACTACATGTTCCAAATTGTATCAAACGTTGTACTAGCACACAAATACATCATAAACATAGTTTAAACAACCAAATTTGTTCAAATAGCACCTAGTGCCAAACACTCCTACACACCCGCACTCATTGACGGTCGATCTTATTCTTGAGCTTTCCAAGGAATCTTCCAAGATTCTTAAACATCCGCTTTGTTTGCTTGAACTCCACCGACTCATTAGGAATATCCGAAAGTTGGGATAGGTATTCGAGAGGTGAGAGCCTAGAGTTTGGCAAATTGTCATCTTCACTCATTGAGGAAGATGAAGATGAGGTAGGAGGATGTGGACGTTTTCCTTGGGCTTTGTACACTCTCTTATCACTCAGTGGGACAAATGTGTGTGGAATGAGAGAGTAGTCAAGGCGAAGACCGTTTGGAGTTGGTGGAATGGGTGAGATGAACCTAAAGAGACAGGTCAAGAGCATTCCATACGGCATAGCCGTTGTGCCATGCACGGGAATGTCGGCCATTCTCTTGGCCATGTAGCAGGCAAGATTGAAGGGTTGCCTAACGGACAAAGAGTAGATCATGTAGCAAAGGCAAAGGTTGATATGGTCTCGGTTTCCTATGGTGCTAATGACATTTGCTCTAAGGACTTCCTCCCATTTCTTGAATTGGGGCTTGAGTTCATTCATTTCCATTCCATATGGGTCCTTATCGACCTCATTTCCCGAACGGGTTCTCCTAGTGTTGGTTGTCCTAACAAAGAGGTTGTCACGGAGTACATCTTTTGACACAAGAGGAGTGTCATAAGGATGGATGCGGTCATGGAGGTTGTCAAGTGTTGAGAGGGAGTACAAGTCGGAGTAGATGCAAGTACCTCGGTTTGGGACACCTATGATTTGAGCAAACTCCTCAAGAGTGAAGGAGTATTGATGACCACTAGTCCTAAAGTTGATAGACATGTGACCATAATCATCCGTGGAGAGGACGGCGGATGCATAGAACTCTAGAATGAACCTAGGACAAATAGGCTCGTCGATATTCAAAAGACACTCAAAGTTGATTGTGGCAAATTCGGCGTAAAGGTTTGTGCCTTCTAGGAAATACGGGTCAATGGTTCTACCCTCATGGACATAGTGTTTTTCTAAGGCTTTGAAAACGTTGACTTGGTTTGGGGTAAGGCCTTTGGTTTTGTGGTGTTTTGGTAGGTACTTAATGGTGTCCTTGTGGTCGTAGTGGGTTAGAGGAGGCATGATGATTCCTAGAACAACAAAATTTCACATTTTAGTTTAAGTAACTACTATTATAATGTGGATGTTCTAGTGTGTGTGATTCCTCCCAAACTACACATAGGTTTCGTCACACAAGCCAACCACTTGTGAATGGATGACCGTAACAAAAGGTTCCTAAATGGAGCCCGGGAGGAAAAGCAATTTTTACCATGGGAGTATAGTTTATTCCTAGGTCGTTAAGTCCCAACGAGGTGTGAAATCTGTAATACAACGAATTTGTGTCTAGGTGAAGTTAAATATAAAAATAGGAATCTGATTGACTAACACTAGCAATGTGAATAGTAAATAGCTCTTGTCACAACTATTTCAGTAAAAACGTACAATTAGAAACCCTAAAATGTAAAAGGATATACAAACGTACGTTTAAATTCAAATAAACGTAAACGTACTAAAATAAAACTGAAAACTGATCAATACAAATCCCACAAATGTGAAATTTATATTTTTGTGATCCTAATAATATAAGAAAATTAATTATGAATTAAAATAATTTTTACAAGTACTTATGTAATTACTATTAATTAAAAACTATTTATTTATTATTTAACTAATTAAACTGATTTAAAATATTTACACATACTAAAAAGACTTAGATAATTAAGAAGATTTTTATAAATCTTATTAACCATCACAGGAATCCTAAAAAATTATAAAAAGTTAGTTTTATGTATTTTTAATCTAATTTACTAATTATTATTCTAATTATTAATTAATTTCTAATTAAACTATTTAATTATAAAAAATAGCAAATGAACAATAAAAATTCTAGAAAAATTCCTAAAATTATATTATACTATATATAAGCTAGGAAAAATATAAAAACTAGGTACTAATTTATAAAAACTAATTATGATATTTAAAACTTAATTGTTAATTAAAAACTAAAGATACTAATTTTAAATCTAAAAATTAGAAAACTAAAAGTGAAAACTGCAAAAGTATTTTTTACATATTCTAAATAACTTATTAAAGTTATGAAAATTATAAAAAAATTATCTAGGATAAAATTTAAATACTAGAACTAATTTATTTTTGGCTTTTTCATTTAAACTAATTAAATTAAAATTAAATCTAAAAACTATCTAATGAACAGTAAAAAATGTGAAAAAATTATGGAAAGTAATTTACATAGTAAAGAAGCTGGGAAAAATATTATGAAGTTCATAGCTTATCCAGATAAGCTGGAATAATTCAAACAGCTTGTATAAGCTTATTTTAATAAGCTAAAATGTTTACTACTATAAGAAATAAATTGTGCAAGGTAATAACTGAGAAGTGAGCTAGCCTAGGTGGGTTATGCAGTGAACTTGTCACCAATGAAACCTAGGTTCGAATCCTATACACACCCTTTTTAGCTTTTTATTTTATTTTTGGATTTTTACTTTACAAAACTATATAATAAGCTAATATATTAAACTTTAATAAAGATAACTTTTCCAAAACTTGGAAATAAGCTGTATGAGAGCTTATTTCCATCTCAGTTAGCTTTTTAAGCTTAAACTCCTAAATAGAAGCTATCACTTGTGGTTAAAGCTTTGGTTTTTGGTTTTTCTTTTTATAAAACTATATATACACTGATAATGTACAAATTTAGCAATAATAAAACTTTAGAACCTAAAAATAAGCCATTCGTGGGCTTATAAGCTAAGACAGTTAAGCCTATGGCTTAACAGTCAAGCTAAAGCTTAGAATAAGCTTGGTAAAGCTATACAGTGAAAACAAAAGGCACAATAAGATCTATACAAGTCCAATGGATCAATATAAACAATAAAATGGACTGAAATGGTGCAAAAGGTGTGAGCTTAAGGTTTAGACAGTTTAGCTTTTTGGCTAAACTTGGATTGAGTGAAAGCTTGTAAAAGCTTGGTATAAGCTCCACACAGAAAACAAAAGAGAAAAAATATATTTGTACAAGTATTATAAACAATTATGGACAAGCTATAGTATTGGGATAAGCCAATAAGCTCAAATAAGCCAATAAGCTAATCCAAATACACTGCTGTTCCAAACACCCCTGCAGTCAAATGTTTGGGCAATTTTAGCTTATTAAATAAGCTCAAAAGGCCAAATGGTGAACAGGGGTAGCAAGTGTGTCTGGTGAGGTTTCCAAAAAGCCAAAACTCATCAAGTGGGGTCCACTGATGAGCTTTTTGAGGGCTTATGAAAAAGGCCTTATTACACTGACTTCCAGTGTAATAAAAATAATGGGACAAACAAAAAGCTAGTTGCAACCCTAGTAAATGAGCTGCAACATGGGATTTAAGCACTGAACCTTGTAGCCTGGTGGATAAGCTCCACTTGGAGCTAAATTTCACCAGCTGGTTCCAAGTATTAATCTTTTTGTTAGCTTATGAAGTAGGGTTAGTATGGTTAAGCATACTGAGTCATCAGCATACTTTTCAAATTGATGATAAGTAAAAGCTACTTGCAGCCCTAGTAAATGGGTTGCAAGGTGAAAATTAAGCACAGAATCATAAAGTATGGTAGATAAGCTTCACATAAAGCTAATCCACACAAGCTTTAGATCACAAATGAGCTTGTTGGAAATGGCGTAAGATAACTGATTACTTAGTTATCTGTTGTGAGTGGGCAAACAATCAAGCTCTAATTTACTTATCTAATAAGCTCTTAAGAGCTCACTCAGCATTGAGCAATAAACTTGGATAGCTTAGCCTCACATAAGGCCAAGAATCACAAGCTCAAGCTTGGAGAGGAACTTTTTATGAGCTTATGAAAACTACTCACCTTCACTGTTTGCTTCAGTGAAGGGAGCAAGGTGAACAAAAAGTTGGGTTTGATTGAGCTATCTAAATAAGTTACAAACTATCAAATAAGCACTGACCCTAAGAGATGAGCTTATTAGCTTTCTAAAAAGTCAATAAGCACATGGTGGGGTCCACTATTGTATAAGCTATGGTCTATTGAAGTTGGTGGTTAAAACTGAGTGCTCAGTGCACATACCAAAATAAGACAAACTTCAAGGGCTAAATAAGCTATCCTAATAAGAACTGAGATCCAATTTTATTTTTATTCCTAAAAGAACTACTGAGAGGCTTTCCAAAAAGCTAAAAAACAAGACCTAATGTTTTGGTTTGCACCCTGGAGGTGGGTTTGAAAGTTTGACCAAAACCAAAAGGTGCCCTGGTGCAGGGCATCATCTTGCCCTGCAGGTCTAAATAAGCTATTGCATAAGCTAAAATAAAAATCCTAAAAATAAGCTAATGGTGGTTTTTGAAAGATGAGCTGACAGACTATGACTTGTGAAAAGTTCAAGGTCTCAATCTAATCACAAAATTCAAAACAATTCTTTCTATTTTTGGTTTTTCTGAAACAAGTATATTTTTGACTTTTCTAATTATAAAGCTAAGTTGACTTTAATGAGTTTAAAAGCTAAGCTACTGACTAAATAAGTTATATTAAGCTGTAAGAACATGAAACTAACAAAGATTAACAACATTTAAACAAGTATGCAAGATTCTAAGTCTTGACAATCTCATAGTGCTCATATAGAAAGGATCAAGTGTCAATTTGACTTCCCACATGCTACACCACTAAATTGAAGTTATAACTGAGTCATTAAGGTCATGTAAAACATACATCAAACAATAACAATACCTCAATTAACCTATAACACAGTTTCACCATCAAGTCCAAACAACCTTTAAAATGGACTGTAATGAGGTTTTTCAAAACAAATGACTGTGTAAACCAATTTTATCAAATCCAGGGATCATAAGGTGTCAAATTAGAACCTTTTAAGCTTAAACCATTAGTCACAAAAGTCTAAACTTAGGATTATCAAAAACTACCCTAATGACAGTCAAAATGCTAAATCAAACCACAGTGCAATCCAAAACATACCAACCTAATATTAAGCTATAATATCATTAACAAATACCAAATAAACATGAAAATGTGAGAATCAAAGCAGATTAAATACTAGAACTATGAAATGCAGGATTGAGTAAAAATTGCTTACAAGGTGATCAAACTGAGAACTTAAGAACCAAGGACCATTGTCACATCCTACAACCTCCCATGAGGCTTCTAAACCAAGGGCCATCAAGAATTTACCCTGCTCCATGCTTGCATTACCAAGTTCACACTATTTTTAATTTTTCATTTATTTTCTAGATTTTTTAGTGATTTTTGATTTTAAAAAACTAAAGCTGAATTGAGGTATCTAAAAGCTTTAAAGCTTTTGTCAGGAGCTTATATGGCTTATTGAGTCCATTAAACAACACTAATCAACAATAAATTAAAAGACATGAATTTAATATGATAATTAAGCTAAAAACTTGAAACTGAAAGATACTTTGAAATTAAACTGTAAACATTGTTCCATTACACTAATTTGAGGTTAAGTACAACATTAGAAACATTAAAAGACATTAATTTAAAGAAAACAATAAACTACATTATGCTACGTGACATTGGCTAGCCCAAGGTACTTATTCCTCTGCTCCATTGCTTCTTTTTATAACCTTTGAACTCCTTGGTGATCACACAATAAATCCCATCACTTATCTTGGCCGTTGGATGTCTGTTACACATCTGAGCCGTTTAAAACTGCTTTTCCCGCCAAAAGTCAAGGGAGCAGCTGTGGTTGCGTGGAGAGGGTTTTAGGGCATTTATCGCACCTTGGAAGTTGTGGAGAGGTGGAGGGATAAGGTGGAATGAGTGGGGAGCAAGTTGGAGTGAGGTGGAGGAGTGGTATGTGAGTCTGTGTGGTGGTGGTGGTATTGGGAGGGAAGGGTCAACGGGTTTGACCCCGTTTTTGTATTAAAAAGGGAAGTGGAATGGGCTTAGGAGTGGGCTAGGTGAATAGGTGGGCTGGGTGAGTTTGTGTTGTGGATTGGTTTGGTTTTGGGTTTTTAATAAATAAGGGTCCGGTTGGTTTTATTTCACACAAGGACCAATTTTGTAATTACTGAAAGTTTGAGGGGTAAAAATGACAACTTTCCAAAAGTTATAAAAAGGGTTAAACATGCCAATCTTCAATACCCCAAGGACCATTAATGATAAATTTCCATTATATTATATCTGGGGACCTTTTCTGTCAAACATTCAAACTTCAGGGACTAATTATGTCATTTCACCAAACTTATCACCCAATGACCATTCCTGCAAAAGATTATTAGTACAAGGACCAAAATTGAATTTCTCAAAGTTTTTAACATCCCAGGGACCATTTATGTCAATTTCCAAAGTTGAGGGACTAAACTTGTAATTTTGTGAAACTTTGCACCAAAGGACTAAATATGTAACTTTATGATTAAAAAGGACCTTTGATGACTTTTTCAAGTTTTAGAATGACCAGGGACTAGTTTTGCCAATTTATGAAACTTGAGGGACTGAAACTGCCAATTATGCAAACTTTGTACGTTTTTCATCTGTTTTTGCATATTCTACATTTGAAACATATAAAACACACCTTTAAGATATTTTAAGTATTTTGATACATATTTGAGTATTTTTGTATGTTTTGGCAGCTCAGATTGATATAAAATGATGAGTATTTAGACACTAATCAATCCCCCACACTAAACTATTGCTAGTCCCTAGCAATCTTTTGAGAAAAACTTAATGGATTTGAAAAACTCTTTACCAAAAGCCATCACTTCTGGAGTAGCCAGGTGTAATAACTGTGGTACACCTGATAACCGTGTGATTTTGAGCAAATCACCAGCTGTCAACGGATTTGATTAGTCTTTACCAAAAGCCGTTTGCTTCTGGACTAGCTAACTCTTGATGGAATAGTCAACATCTTGGTGAGCTGATTACCAATTATGGATTTTCCACTGCCTTTACCACAAGCCATAATCTTACGGGCTAGCCAACTCATTTGCTTTATGGGATATGGGGAGTTGAGGAACCATACAATTTTTGGCAAATTGCAAGCCATAAACGGGTTTGAGTTATCTTTACCAAGAACCGTTTGCTCCTGGATTAGCCAATCCTTATGTGGGTTAGACATGGCGGATTGATTACCATTTGTTGTGTTTAGTGTAAAACACTAACACCAAATGAAAAAAAATTTTAAATTTTGGCCATTTTTGGGAAAAAGGGCATACAAGGGTATATAAGTGATAAAATTCGCCAGAATTTCCATCCCCCACACTAGAAATGAATATTGTCCTCAATATTCAAAATCCCGGCTATTATGCCGAATCCTTGAACGTAAAAAAAATAACATTTAAAACTAAGTGGGGGTAACACAACAATTATTTTATTTTTTTGTATTTACAATTTTCAAAGTTTTTCAGATCAAAGTTCTTTTTTTTTTTTTTTTTTTTTTTTTTTTTTTTTTTTTTTTTAAAGGATATATATATATACAAAGAACCGATTAAAAATGAAACCTAAATGAGATTTTCAATACATGAAACTGTAATAACCTAATCTATCTCATTCCAGGGATTGGGCTATGCATATCCAATCCTTTTTAGTGTAGACGAGTGTTTAAACCAATCTAGACCTAGGAATATCAAGATTAGGAAAATTGACAGTCAAAAGTATTTTCAATTCACAAATAGATTTCCACCATTAAAATCTTTTTGTATTTTATATTGTTTAAGGAAATATGATATAGTATAAGTAATCACTACCTCCCAGGCTTGTGTCAGGTTTACCACGCTAGCTAATCACTTGTGAATGATTAACTGTAATAAATATGCCCTGACAGCCCCGGAATTGAATGATAAAGTATATATATAATGTACATATAAGGATAGATATTTCAACAAAATAAAAATTCGTTATACGCAGCACAGCCTCCCCGGCAGCGGCGCCAAATTTTGATTCCTCCCAAATTACACATAGGTTTCGTCACACAAGCCAACCACTTGTGAATGGATGACCGTAACAAAAGGTTCCTAAATGGAGCCCGGGAGGAAAAACAATTTTTACCATGGGAGTATAGTTTATTCCTAGGTCGTTAAGTCCCAACGAGGTGTGAAATCTGTAATACAACGAATCTGTGTCTAGGTGAAGTTAAATATAAAAATAGGAATCTGACTGACTAACACTAGCAATGTGAATAGTAAATAGCTCTTGTCACAACTATTTCAGTAAAAACGTACAATTAGAAACCCTAAAATGTAAAAGGATATACAAACGTACGTTTAAATTCAAATAAACGTAAACGTACTAAAATAAAACTGAAAACTGATCAATACAAATCCCACAAATGTGAAATTTATATTTTTGTGATCCTAATAATATAAGAAAATTAATTATGAATTAAAATAATTTTTACAAGTACTTATGTAATTACTATTAATTAAAAACTATTTATTTATTATTTAACTAATTAAACTGATTTAAAATATTTACACATACTAAAAAGACTTAGATAATTAAGAAGATTTTTATAAATCTTATTAACCATCACAGGAATCCTAAAAAATTATAAAAAGTTAGTTTTATGTATTTTTAATCTAATTTACTAATTATTATTCTAATTATTAATTAATTTCTAATTAAACTATTTAATTATAAAAAATAGCAAATGAACAATAAAAATTCTAGAAAAATTCCTAAAATTATATTATACTATATATAAGCTAGGAAAAATATAAAAACTAGGTACTAATTTATAAAAACTAATTATGCTATTTAAAACTTAATTGTTAATTAAAAACTAAAGATACTAATTTTAAATCTAAAAATTAGAAAACTAAAAGTGAAAACTGCAAAAGTATTTTTTACATATTCTAAATAACTTATTAAAGTTATAAAAATTATAAAAAAATTATCTAGGATAACATTTAAATACTAGAACTAATTTATTTTTGGCTTTTTCATTTAAACTAATTAAATTAAAATTAAATCTAAAAACTATCTAATGAACAGTAAAAAATGTGAAAAAATTATGGAAAGTAATTTACATAGTAAAGAAGCTGGGAAAAATATTATGAAGTTCATAGCTTATCCAGATAAGCTGGAATAATTCAAACAGCTTGTATAAGCTTATTTTAATAAGCTAAAATGTTTACTACTATAAGAAATAAATTGTGCAAGGTAATAACTGAGAAGTGAGCTAGCCTAGGTGGGTTATGCAGTGAACTTGTCACCAATGGAACCTAGGTTCGAATCCTATACACACCCTTTTTAGTTTTTTATTTTATTTTTGGATTTTTACTTTACAAAACTATATAATAAGCTAATATATTAAACTTTAATAAAGATAACTTTTCCAAAACTTGGAAATAAGCTGTATGAGAGCTTATTTCCATCTCAGTTAGCTTTTTAAGCTTAAACTCCTAAATAGAAGCTATCACTTGTGGTTAAAGCTTTGGTTTTTGGTTTTTCTTTTTATAAAACTATATATACACTGATAATGTACAAATTTAGCAATAATAAAACTTTAGAACCTAAAAATAAGCCATTCGTGGGCTTATAAGCTAAGACAGTTAAGCCTATGGCTTAACAGTCAAGCTAAAGCTTAGAATAAGCTTGGTAAAGCTATACAGTGAAAACAAAAGGCACAATAAGATCTATACAAGTCCAATGGATCAATATAAACAATAAAATGGACTGAAATGGTGCAAAAGGTGTGAGCTTAAGGTTTAGACAGTTTAGCTTTTTGGCTAAACTTGGATTGAGTGAAAGCTTGTAAAAGCTTGGTATAAGCTCCACACAAAAAACAAAAGAGAAAAAATATATTTGTACAAGTATTATAAACAATTATGGACAAGCTATAGTACTGGGATAAGCCAATAAGCTCAAATAAGCCAATAAGCTAATCCCAATACACTACAGTTCCAAACACCCCTGCAGTCAAATGTTTGGGCAATTTTAGCTTATTAAATAAGCTCAAAAGGCCAAATGGTGAACTGGGGTAGCAAGTGTGTCTGGTGAGGTTTCCAAAAAGCCAAAACTCATCAAGTGGGGTCCACTGATGAGCCTTTTGAGGGCTTATGAAAAAGGCCTTATTTCACTGATTTCCAGTGTAATAAAAATAATGGGACAAACAAAAAGCTAGTTGCAGCCCTAGTAAATGAGCTGCAACATGGGATTTAAGCACTGAACCTTGTAGCCTGGTGGATAAGCTCCACTTGGAGCTAAATTTCACCAGCTGGTTCCAAGTATTAATCTTTTTGTTAGCTTATGAAGTAGGGTGAGTATGGTTAAGCATACTGAGTCATCAGCATACTTTTCAAATTGATGATAAGTAAAAGCTACTTGCAGCCCTAGTAAATGGGTTGCAAGGTGAAAATTAAGCACAGAATCATAAAGTATGGTAGATAAGCTTCACATAAAGCTAATCCACACAAGCTTTAGATCACAAATGAGCTTGTTGGAAATGGCGTAAGATAACTGATTACTTAGTTATCTGTTGTGAGTGGGCAAACAATCAAGCTCTAATTTACTTATCTAATAAGCTCTTAAGAGCTCACTCAGCATTGAGCAATAAACTTGGATAGCTTAGCCTCACATAAGGCCAAGAATCACAAGCTCAAGCTTGGAGAGGAACTTTTTATGAGCTTATGAAAACTACTCACCTTCACTGTTTGCTTCAGTGAAGGGAGCAAGGTGAACAAAAAGTTGGGTTTGATTGAGCTATCTAAATAAGTTACAAACTATCAAATAAGCACTGACCCTAAGAGATGAGCTTATTAGCTTTCTAAAAAGTCAATAAGCACATGGTGGGGTCCACTATTGTATAAGCTATGGTCTATTGAAGTTGGTGGTTAAAACTGAGTGCTCAGTGCACATACCAAAATAAGACAAACTTCAAGGGCTAAATAAGCTATCCTAATAAGAACTGAGATCCAATTTTATTTTTATTCCTAAAAGAACTACTGAGAGGCTTTC
Source organism: Artemisia argyi (assembly GCA_030686995.1). Taxonomy (NCBI): domain Eukaryota; kingdom Viridiplantae; phylum Streptophyta; class Magnoliopsida; order Asterales; family Asteraceae; genus Artemisia; species Artemisia argyi. The sequence goes on along the minus strand of CM060701.1, from coordinate 145,184,692 downwards.
CAAAAAGCTAAAAAACAAGACCTAATGTTTTGGTTTGCACCCTGGAGGTGGGTTTGAAAGTTTGACCAAAACCAAAAGGTGCCCTGGTGCAGGGCATCATCTTGCCCTGCAGGTCTAAATAAGCTATTGCATAAGCTAAAATAAAAATCCTAAAAATAAGCTAATGGTGGTTTTTGAAAGATGAGCTGACAGACTATGACTTGTGAAAAGTTCAAGGTCTCAATCTAATCACAAAATTCAAAACAATTCTTTCTATTTTTGGTTTTTCTGAAACAAGTATATTTTTGACTTTTCTAATTATAAAGCTAAGTTGACTTTAATGAGTTTAAAAGCTAAGCTACTGACTAAATAAGTTATATTAAGCTGTAAGAACATGAAACTAACAAAGATTAACAACATTTAAACAAGTATGCAAGATTCTAAGTCTTGACAATCTCATAGTGCTCATATAGAAAGGATCAAGTGTCAATTTGACTTCCCACATGCTACACCACTAAATTGAAGTTATAACTGAGTCATTAAGGTCATGTAAAACATACATCAAACAATAACAATACCTCAATTAACCTATAACACAGTTTCACCATCAAGTCCAAACAACCTTTAAAATGGACTGTAATGAGGTTTTTCAAAACAAATGACTGTGTAAACCAATTTTATCAAATCCAGGGATCATAAGGTGTCAAATTAGAACCTTTTAAGCTTAAACCATTAGTCACAAAAGTCTAAACCTAGGATTATCAAAAACTACCCTAATGACAGTCAAAATGCTAAATCAAACCACAGTGCAATCCAAAACATACCAACCTAATATTAAGCTATAATATCATTAACAAATACCAAATAAACATGAAAATGTGAGAATCAAAGCAGATTAAATACTAGAACTATGAAATGCAGGATTGAGTAAAAATTGCTTACAAGGTGATCAAACTGAGAACTTAAGAACCAAGGACCATTGTCACATCCTACAACCTCCCATGAGGCTTCTAAACCAAGGGCCATCAAGAATTTACCCTGCTCCATGCTTGCATTACCAAGTTCACACTATTTTTAATTTTTCATTTATTTTCTAGATTTTTTAGTGATTTTTGATTTTAAAAAACTAAAGCTGAATTGAGGTATCTAAAAGCTTTAAAGCTTTTGTCAGGAGCTTATATGGCTTATTGAGTCCATTAAACAACACTAATCAACAATAAATTAAAAGACATGAATTTAATATGATAATTAAGCTAAAAACTTGAAACTGAAAGATACTTTGAAATTAAACTGTAAACATTGTTCCATTACACTAATTTGAGGTTAAGTACAACATTAGAAACATTAAAAGACATTAATTTAAAGAAAACAATAAACTACATTATGCTACGTGACATTGGCTAGCCCAAGGTACTTATTCCTCTGCTCCATTGCTTCTTTTTATAACCTTTGAACTCCTTGGTGATCACACAATAAATCCCATCACTTATCTTGGCCGTTGGATGTCTGTTACACATCTGAGCCGTTTAAAACTGCTTTTCCCGCCAAAAGTCAAGGGAGCAGCTGTGGTTGCGTGGAGAGGGTTTTAGGGCATTTATTGCACCTTGGAAGTTGTGGAGAGGTGGAGGGATAAGGTGGAATGAGTGGGGAGCAAGTTGGAGTGAGGTGGAGGAGTGGTATGTGAGTCTGTGTGGTGGTGGTGGTATTGGGAGGGAAGGGTCAACGGGTTTGACCCCGTTTTTGTATTAAAAAGGGAAGTGGAATGGGCTTAGGAGTGGGCTAGGTGAATAGGTGGGCTGGGTGAGTTTGTGTTGTGGATTGGTTTGGTTTTGGGTTTTTAATAAATAAGGGTCCGGTTGGTTTTATTTCACACAAGGACCAATTTTGTAATTACTGAAAGTTTGAGGGGTAAAAATGACAACTTTCCAAAAGTTATAAAAAGGGTTAAACATGCCAATCTTCAATACCCCAAGGACCATTAATGATAAATTTCCATTATATTATATCTGGGGACCTTTTCTGTCAAACATTCAAACTTCAGGGACTAATTATGTCATTTCACCAAACTTATCACCCAATGACCATTCCTGCAAAAGATTATTAGTACAAGGACCAAAATTAAATTTCTCAAAGTTTTTAACATCCCAGGGACCATTTATGTCAATTTCCAAAGTTGAGGGACTAAACTTGTAATTTTGTGAAACTTTGCACCAAAGGACTAAATATGTAACTTTATGATTAAAAAGGACCTTTGATGACTTTTTCAAGTTTTAGAATGACCAGGGACTAGTTTTGCCAATTTATGAAACTTGAGGGACTGAAACTGCCAATTATGCAAACTTTGTACGTTTTTCATCTGTTTTTGCATATTCTACATTTGAAACATATAAAACACACCTTTAAGATATTTTAAGTATTTTGATACATATTTGAGTATTTTTGTATGTTTTGGCAGCTCAGATTGATATAAAATGATGAGTATTTAGACACTAATCAATCCCCCACACTAAACTATTGCTAGTCCCTAGCAATCTTTTGAGAAAAACTTAATGGATTTGAAAAACTCTTTACCAAAAGCCATCACTTCTGGAGTAGCCAGGTGTAATAACTGTGGTACACCTGATAACCGTGTGATTTTGAGCAAATCACCAGCTGTCAACGGATTTGATTAGTCTTTACCAAAAGCCGTTTGCTTCTGGACTAGCTAACTCTTGATGGAATAGTCAACATCTTGGTGAGCTGATTACCAATTATGGATTTTCCACTGCCTTTACCACAAGCCATAATCTTACGGGCTAGCCAACTCATTTGCTTTATGGGATATGGGGAGTTGAGGAACCATACAATTTTTGGCAAATTGCAAGCCATAAACGGGTTTGAGTTATCTTTACCAAGAACCGTTTGCTCCTGGATTAGCCAATCCTTATGTGGGTTAGACATGGCGGATTGATTACCATTTGTTGTGTTTAGTGTAAAACACTAACACCAAATGAAAAAAAATTTTAAATTTTGGCCATTTTTGGGAAAAAGGGCATACAAGGGTATATAAGTGATAAAATTCGCCAGAATTTCCATCCCCCACACTAGAAATGAATATTGTCCTCAATATTCAAAATCCCGGCTATTATGCCGAATCCTTGAACGTAAAAAAAATAACATTTAAAACTAAGTGGGGGTAACACAACAATTATTTTATTTTTTTGTATTTACAATTTTCAAAGTTTTTCAGATCAAAGTTCTTTTTTTTTTTTTTTTTTTTTTTTTTTTTTTAAGGATATATATATATACAAAGAACCGATTAAAAATGAAACCTAAATGAGATTTTCAATACATGAAACTGTAATAACCTAATCTATCTCATTCCAGGGATTGGGCTATGCATATCCAATCCTTTTTAGTGTAGACGAGTGTTTAAACCAATCTAGACCTAGGAATATCAAGATTAGGAAAATTGACAGTCAAAAGTATTTTCAATTCACAAATAGATTTCCACCATTAAAATCTTTTTGTATTTTATATTGTTTAAGGAAATATGATATAGTATAAGTAATCACTACCTCCCAGGCTTGTGTCAGGTTTACCACGCTAGCTAATCACTTGTGAATGATTAACTGTAATAAATATGCCCTGACAGCCCCGGAATTGAATGATAAAGTATATATATAATGTACATATAAGGATAGATATTTCAACAAAATAAAAATTCGTTATACGCAGCACAGCCTCCCCGGCAGCGGCGCCAAATTTTGATTCCTCCCAAATTACACATAGGTTTCGTCACACAAGCCAACCACTTGTGAATGGATGACCGTAACAAAAGGTTCCTAAATGGAGCCCGGGAGGAAAAACAATTTTTACCATGGGAGTATAGTTTATTCCTAGGTCGTTAAGTCCCAACGAGGTGTGAAATCTGTAATACAACGAATCTGTGTCTAGGTGAAGTTAAATATAAAAATAGGAATCTGACTGACTAACACTAGCAATGTGAATAGTAAATAGCTCTTGTCACAACTATTTCAGTAAAAACGTACAATTAGAAACCCTAAAATGTAAAAGGATATACAAACGTACGTTTAAATTCAAATAAACGTAAACGTACTAAAATAAAACTGAAAACTGATCAATACAAATCCCACAAATGTGAAATTTATATTTTTGTGATCCTAATAATATAAGAAAATTAATTATGAATTAAAATAATTTTTACAAGTACTTATGTAATTACTATTAATTAAAAACTATTTATTTATTATTTAACTAATTAAACTGATTTAAAATATTTACACATACTAAAAAGACTTAGATAATTAAGAAGATTTTTATAAATCTTATTAACCATCACAGGAATCCTAAAAAATTATAAAAAGTTAGTTTTATGTATTTTTAATCTAATTTACTAATTATTATTCTAATTATTAATTAATTTCTAATTAAACTATTTAATTATAAAAAATAGCAAATGAACAATAAAAATTCTAGAAAAATTCCTAAAATTATATTATACTATATATAAGCTAGGAAAAATATAAAAACTAGGTACTAATTTATAAAAACTAATTATGCTATTTAAAACTTAATTGTTAATTAAAAACTAAAGATACTAATTTTAAATCTAAAAATTAGAAAACTAAAAGTGAAAACTGCAAAAGTATTTTTTACATATTCTAAATAACTTATTAAAGTTATAAAAATTATAAAAAAATTATCTAGGATAACATTTAAATACTAGAACTAATTTATTTTTGGCTTTTTCATTTAAACTAATTAAATTAAAATTAAATCTAAAAACTATCTAATGAACAGTAAAAAATGTGAAAAAATTATGGAAAGTAATTTACATAGTAAAGAAGCTGGGAAAAATATTATGAAGTTCATAGCTTATCCAGATAAGCTGGAATAATTCAAACAGCTTGTATAAGCTTATTTTAATAAGCTAAAATGTTTACTACTATAAGAAATAAATTGTGCAAGGTAATAACTGAGAAGTGAGCTAGCCTAGGTGGGTTATGCAGTGAACTTGTCACCAATGGAACCTAGGTTCGAATCCTATACACACCCTTTTTAGTTTTTTATTTTATTTTTGGATTTTTACTTTACAAAACTATATAATAAGCTAATATATTAAACTTTAATAAAGATAACTTTTCCAAAACTTGGAAATAAGCTGTATGAGAGCTTATTTCCATCTCAGTTAGCTTTTTAAGCTTAAACTCCTAAATAGAAGCTATCACTTGTGGTTAAAGCTTTGGTTTTTGGTTTTTCTTTTTATAAAACTATATATACACTGATAATGTACAAATTTAGCAATAATAAAACTTTAGAACCTAAAAATAAGCCATTCGTGGGCTTATAAGCTAAGACAGTTAAGCCTATGGCTTAACAGTCAAGCTAAAGCTTAGAATAAGCTTGGTAAAGCTATACAGTGAAAACAAAAGGTACAATAAGATCTATACAAGTCCAATGGATCAATATAAACAATAAAATGGACTGAAATGGTGCAAAAGGTGTGAGCTTAAGGTTTAGACAGTTTAGCTTTTTGGCTAAACTTGGATTGAGTGAAAGCTTGTAAAAGCTTGGTATAAGCTCCACACAAAAAACAAAAGAGAAAAAATATATTTGTACAAGTATTATAAACAATTATGGACAAGCTATAGTACTGGGATAAGCCAATAAGCTCAAATAAGCCAATAAGCTAATCCCAATACACTACAGTTCCAAACACCCCTGCAGTCAAATGTTTGGGCAATTTTAGCTTATTAAATAAGCTCAAAAGGCCAAATGGTGAACTGGGGTAGCAAGTGTGTCTGGTGAGGTTTCCAAAAAGCCAAAACTCATCAAGTGGGGTCCACTGATGAGCCTTTTGAGGGCTTATGAAAAAGGCCTTATTACACTGATTTCCAGTGTAATAAAAATAATGGGACAAACAAAAAGCTAGTTGCAGCCCTAGTAAATGAGCTGCAACATGGGATTTAAGCACTGAACCTTGTAGCCTGGTGGATAAGCTCCACTTGGAGCTAAATTTCACCAGCTGGTTCCAAGTATTAATCTTTTTGTTAGCTTATGAAGTAGGGTGAGTATGGTTAAGCATACTGAGTCATCAGCATACTTTTCAAATTGATGATAAGTAAAAGCTACTTGCAGCCCTAGTAAATGGGTTGCAAGGTGAAAATTAAGCACAGAATCATAAAGTATGGTAGATAAGCTTCACATAAAGCTAATCCACACAAGCTTTAGATCACAAATGAGCTTGTTGGAAATGGCGTAAGATAACTGATTACTTAGTTATCTGTTGTGAGTGGGCAAACAATCAAGCTCTAATTTACTTATCTAATAAGCTCTTAAGAGCTCACTCAGCATTGAGCAATAAACTTGGATAGCTTAGCCTCACATAAGGCCAAGAATCACAAGCTCAAGCTTGGAGAGGAACTTTTTATGAGCTTATGAAAACTACTCACCTTCACTGTTTGCTTCAGTGAAGGGAGCAAGGTGAACAAAAAGTTGGGTTTGATTGAGCTATCTAAATAAGTTACAAACTATCAAATAAGCACTGACCCTAAGAGATGAGCTTATTAGCTTTCTAAAAAGTCAATAAGCACATGGTGGGGTCCACTATTGTATAAGCTATGGTCTATTGAAGTTGGTGGTTAAAACTGAGTGCTCAGTGCACATACCAAAATAAGACAAACTTCAAGGGCTAAATAAGCTATCCTAATAAGAACTGAGATCCAATTTTATTTTTATTCCTAAAAGAACTACTGAGAGGCTTTCCAAAAAGCTAAAAAACAAGACCTAATGTTTTGGTTTGCACCCTGGAGGTGGGTTTGAAAGTTTGACCAAAACCAAAAGGTGCCCTGGTGCAGGGCATCATCTTGCCCTGCAGGTCTAAATAAGCTATTGCATAAGCTAAAATAAAAATCCTAAAAATAAGCTAATGGTGGTTTTTGAAAGATGAGCTGACAGACTATGACTTGTGAAAAGTTCAAGGTCTCAATCTAATCACAAAATTCAAAACAATTCTTTCTATTTTTGGTTTTTCTGAAACAAGTATATTTTTGACTTTTCTAATTATAAAGCTAAGTTGACTTTAATGAGTTTAAAAGCTAAGCTACTGACTAAATAAGTTATATTAAGCTGTAAGAACATGAAACTAACAAAGATTAACAACATTTAAACAAGTATGCAAGATTCTAAGTCTTGACAATCTCATAGTGCTCATATAGAAAGGATCAAGTGTCAATTTGACTTCCCACATGCTACACCACTAAATTGAAGTTATAACTGAGTCATTAAGGTCATGTAAAACATACATCAAACAATAACAATACCTCAATTAACCTATAACACAGTTTCACCATCAAGTCCAAACAACCTTTAAAATGGACTGTAATGAGGTTTTTCAAAACAAATAACTGTGTAAACCAATTTTATCAAATCCAGGGATCATAAGGTGTCAAATTAGAACCTTTTAAGCTTAAACCATTAGTCACAAAAGTCTAAACCTAGGATTATCAAAAACTACCCTAATGACAGTCAAAATGCTAAATCAAACCACAGTGCAATCCAAAACATACCAACCTAATATTAAGCTATAATATCATTAACAAATACCAAATAAACATGAAAATGTGAGAATCAAAGCAGATTAAATACTAGAACTATGAAATGCAGGATTGAGTAAAAATTGCTTACAAGGTGATCAAACTGAGAACTTAAGAACCAAGGACCATTGTCACATCCTACAACCTCCCATGAGGCTTCTAAACCAAGGGCCATCAAGAATTTACCCTGCTCCATGCTTGCATTACCAAGTTCACACTATTTTTAATTTTTCATTTATTTTCTAGATTTTTTAGTGATTTTTGATTTTAAAAAACTAAAGCTGAATTGAGGTATCTAAAAGCTTTAAAGCTTTTGTCAGGAGCTTATATGGCTTATTGAGTCCATTAAACAACACTAATCAACAATAAATTAAAAGACATGAATTTAATATGATAATTAAGCTAAAAACTTGAAACTGAAAGATACTTTGAAATTAAACTGTAAACATTGTTCCATTACACTAATTTGAGGTTAAGTACAACATTAGAAACATTAAAAGACATTAATTTAAAGAAAACAATAAACTACATTATGCTACGTGACATTGGCTAGCCCAAGGTACTTATTCCTCTGCTCCATTGCTTCTTTTTATAACCTTTGAACTCCTTGGTGATCACACAATAAATCCCATCACTTATCTTGGCCGTTGGATGTCTGTTACACATCTGAGCCGTTTAAAACTGCTTTTCCCGCCAAAAGTCAAGGGAGCAGCTGTGGTTGCGTGGAGAGGGTTTTAGGGCATTTATTGCACCTTGGAAGTTATGGAGAGGTGGAGGGATAAGGTGGAATGAGTGGGGAGCAAGTTGGAGTGAGGTGGAGGAGTGGTATGTGAGTCTGTGTGGTGGTGGTGGTATTGGGAGGGAAGGGTCAACGGGTTTGACCCCGTTTTTGTATTAAAAAGGGAAGTGGAATGGGCTTAGGAGTGGGCTGGGTGAGTTTGTGTTGTGGATTGGTTTGGTTTTGGGTTTTTAATAAATAAGGGTCCGGTTGGTTTTATTTCACACAAGGACCAATTTTGTAATTACTGAAAGTTTGAGGGGTAAAAATGACAACTTTCCAAAAGTTATAAAAAGGGTTAAACATGCCAATCTTCAATACCCCAAGGACCATTAATGATAAATTTCCATTATATTATATCTGGGGACCTTTTCTGTCAAACATTCAAACTTCAGGGACTAATTATGTCATTTCACCAAACTTATCACCCAATGACCATTCCTGCAAAAGATTATTAGTACAAGGACCAAAATTGAATTTCTCAAAGTTTTTAACATCCCAGGGACCATTTATGTTAATTTCCAAAGTTGAGAGACTAAACTTGTAATTTTGTGAAACTTTGCACCAAAGGACTAAATATGTAACTTTATGATTAAAAAGGACCTTTGATGACTTTTTCAAGTTTTAGAATGACCAGGGACTAGTTTTGCCAATTTATGAAACTTGAGGGACTGAAACTGCCAATTATGCAAACTTTGTATGTTTTTCATCTGTTTTTGCATATTTTGCATTTGAAACATATAAAACACACCTTTAAGATATTTTAAGTATTTTGATACATATTTGAGTGTTTTTGTATGTTTTGGCAGCTCAGATTGATATAAAATGATGGCACCTTTGTTGTCACAAAGAATTGTGATGTCGTTGAGTTGAATTCCGTTGTCGACAATAGCTTGCTTCATCCAAAGAGCTTGTTGACATGCCTTTCCGGCCGAAACGTACTCGGCTTCCGTTGTTGAGATAGCAAGAGCCGTTTGCTTCTTAGAGAACCATGAGGTGAGACAATGTCCAACAAAAGTACAAATACCACTTGTACTTTTTCTATCGACATAGTCACCCGCATGATCCGAGTCGGCATAGACTATGGTGTCTATTCCTGTTCCTTTGGGATACCATAAACCTAAATGTGTAGTGCCCTTAATATACCTAAAAATCCTTTCAACGGCTTCGAGATGGGTAGTCTTAGGATCTTCTTGAAAACGAGCAGATAGACAAACACTAAACATAATTTCGGGTCTACTAGCCGTTAGGTAAAGTAGACTACCAATCATACCTCTATATTTAGTGCTATCTACGGATTCACTTTCCTCATCCTTGGTGAGTTTAGTTTCCGTGGACATGGGAGTTTTGATTGGTTTCGAATCTTCTAATCCAAATTTCTTAAGCATGTCCTTAATATATTTAGATTGGTTAAGAAGATACCATCTTCTAGTTGTTTAATTTGGAGTCCTAGGAAAAAGTTGAGTTCTCCCATCATACTCATTTCAAACTCGTCATGCATGATTTTTGAGAAATCCACACATAATTCTTGACAAGTTGATCCGAATATAATGTTATCAACATAGATTTGGACTATGATAATATGTGAATCTTTCTTCTTAGTGAAGAGAGTATTATCAACTAAGCCCATGGTATACTTATGGTCAACTAGGAAGGTTTTAAGTCGATCATACCATGCTTTTGGAGCTTGCTTAAGTCCGTAAAGAGCCTTTTTAAGTTTGTAAACATGATTTGGTTTTTCAAAATCGATGAAGCCCGGTGGTTGAGCAATATACACTTCTTCATTTATGACTCCGTTTAGAAATGCACTTTTGACGTCCATTTGAAAGAGTTTAAAATTGTGTGCACATGCATATGCAAGTAAGATTCTAATTGACTCGAGCCTAGCAACCGGAGCAAAAGTTTCATCGTAGTCAATGCCTTCTTGTTGGTTATATCCTTGTACAACTAGCCTAGCTTTGTTTCTAGACACAATTCCATTTTCATCCATTTTATTACGAAAGACCCATTTTGTTCCAATTATAGTTTGACTCTTTGGTTGAGGAACTAATGTCCATATATCATTCCTAACAAATTGGTTTAACTCTTCTTGCATTGCAATTACCCAAGACTCATCTTTAATGGCTTCATTAATGTTTTTCGGTTCAATGGTTGACACGAAACAAAAGTAGTTGCTTTCATTTTGAACTTTTGACCTTAGTGTTCTTTCGCTAATGTTGCCTATGACACCATCTAATGGATGACTTTTAGATTCTTTGACATTGACAAGTTCTTTGTTTAACAGTTCATCTTCCTTGTCATTACCTAAAATCTCTTGACTTTCTATTGCTTGGCTTTCAACTAAGTCATCATCTACCAAAGGTGATGTCTTAGAGGGAGGTGGACTCTCGTCAAATGTTACGTTCAACGATTCCTCGACTCTTAAGGTTTCTTTGTTCAAAACAATGTAAGCTTTACTATTTTGTGAATATCCAAGAAATACACCTTCATAAGACTTTAGGTCAAATTTGGTGAGATAATCCTTGGTGTTAAGAATGAAACATTTACTCCCAAACACTCTAAAGTATCCTAATGTAGGCTTTTTACCTTTATATAGTTCATAAGGAGTTTTATTCAAAAATGGTCTAATTAAGACTCGATTTAAAATGTACGTTGATGTGTCAACGACATTACACCAAAACTTTTGTGGAATGTTTTGTTCATTAAGCATTGTTCTACTCATCTCTTGCAATGTCCGGTTTTTACGTTCTACTACACCATTAGATTGAGGAGTACGTGGAGCCGAAAAGTTATGAGTAATACCATTAATATCACAAAAGTTTCCAAATTGAAATTCATTATCAAATTCACGTCCGTGGTCCGTTCTAATAGACACAATATTAGACCCTACTTGATTTTGAATTTTCTTACTTAGAATCTCAAATTTATCAAAAGCTTCATTTTTACTTTTCAAAAATTTTGTCCAAGTATATCTTGAGTAATCATCAACTATGACCAAAGTGTAGAAGTTACCTCCATAACTTTGTATAGCGGATGGACCAAATAAATCCATATGAAAAAGTTCTAGACACCTAGATTTAGAAACCAAGTTTTTAGCCTTATGGCTACTATGGACTTGTTTACCGACTTTGCAAGCATCACAAAAGTATTGGTCATATTTCAACTTAGGTAGGTTTCGAACTAAGTCTTTGGAGGAAAGGTTTTGAATTAGTCTCATGTTAGCGTCTCCTAAACGTCTATGCCATAAAGTTGAAGATTCATTTAATGAGGTAAGACAAAGTTTGTCTCTAGATGTTGGATCCATCTTCATGACATATACGTTGTTCTTAAGGACACCTTTGGCTATGGTTATACCATCTTTAAGTATTTTACTTCCGTTTTTACTAAAAAGGACATTATACTTATTATGACAAAGTTGACTAATACTAAGAAGATTAAAACCTAAGTTATCAACATGAGCTACATCATCTATAAAAAGGGAGTCATGAGAGATTGTACCTTTTCCGATGATTTTGCTCTTAGCTTTACTACCAAACGTAACATTACCTCCGTCACATTTGTGATAAATAGTGAAGAGGCTTTTGTTACCCGTCATGTGCCTTGAACAACCGCTATCTTTAATCCATTCATCCGGTTCCAAACAAACTTTGAGGCACACCTATTTTATGAAAAACACTCAAACATTTGGTCCCCAATTTCTCATGGGTCCATTTTGGTTAACTTGTTCCAAATATGAAAATAGAGCATAAGGGTTCCATGACATGTACTTTGGAGTTTGGTAATGTCCAGGAGTGTTTTGGTTCCAAACATGTTGGTAGTTTGGTCGAGCGTTGAAGTTTCTCTTTGGAAAGGGGCGTTTGGGAATTGGAGTCTTAGGTCTTGGTTGAGTAGTCTTAGCTCTAAATTCATTTTTACTAAGTCCTACTCCAGTTTTAAACACAGGTTTTGTTCCATTTTTATACGTAACTTTAACAAATTTTGAACAATCCGATGTGGATGGAGTTACTGCTGCAGCAGACCTGGCGGAACCTTCGGGTCCAACGGGCGGAACCCTGGATTGGGTTCCGTCTGATCCGCAGGCTGCTGTAGCAGTTTTGTTAGTTTCTTGTGCATTCTTTTCTTGTTTCGTTTGACCCTTTGAAGTTTCTATTTTCGTAAATCCTAGTCCTGTTTTATCAAAGGGTGACTTTTGAAGTTTCATAATTTCATCTGCACGAGAAATGCTCTTATCGAACTTCTTAAACTTTGTGGTTTGTTTTATTAGATCATTTTGAGTAATTTGAGTTTCTCAACTTCTAGTTTAAGCTCTTCACATGATTTGCAAGATGTGTCAATACCTTTACTCTTTTCTAATCTCTTAGCTTTTTCTTTTAACTCATAAACTTCATTTTCTAAAAACTCCTTTTTAGTTTTCAAAAATTTATTTTTGTTTATCATTTTTAAGCTCAATTCACAAAGTTTGTTATATTCTTTTTGTAAAGTGTCATCATCAATAGAGGAGTAAGATGAGTCAGAGAATACCTCATTTGAGTTGTGAGCCATGAGAGCAATATCATCATTCTTTGGCTCATCGTCATCTCCTTCATAGTCACTCCAAGCACCACCCACAAAAGCTTGTTGAGGTTTGCTCTTGGGTGGTTTTGGACATTCTCCTACAAGATGACTTGTGTCTCCACACCTATAGCATTTTCTTTCAACCTTTCCTTTCCTATCATCACGATCTTTTCAGAAAGTTTTCTTGTCATCTTTAGGTTGCCTTACAAACTTTCCTCTTCTACGAAAGAACTTCTTGAAGTCTCTAACGGCCATAGCATATTCCTCATCATCACTATCCGAAGTAGATTCTTCATCATCACTTGATTGGACTCAAGCTTTCAAGGCAATGGACTTAACATTTTCTTTCTTGCCTCTAACTAGTTCCGAATCTTTTTCCATTACCATTTCATGAACTTTGAGGTTTCCAATTAGCTCATCAAGTGACATGCTTGAAAGATCTTTGGATTCTTCAATTTCCGTCACTTTTGCTCTCCACTTCGGATGGAGTGCTCTAAGAAATTTCCTGACAAAGTTCTTACTACAAAAAGATTCATCAAGTGCTTTAAGTGAAGTAATAATAGTGTTAAACCTAGCAAAAGCATTATCAATAATCTCATCTTCGGAAATAACAAATTGTTCATATTGTTGAACAAGAAGATCAATTTTGTTATCTTTAACTTGTGAGTTTCCTTGATGAGTGACAATTAAAGATTGCCAAATATCTTTGGCGGTTTTACACATAAAGACTCTTTCATATTCTTTCTTAGGAAAAGCATTGTAAAGCATCATTTTAGCTTCATTATTTTTACCAATCAATTTCTTTTGATCATCATCTTAAATGTTAGTAACTACGTTATCACCATCAATGATTATATACCATAAATCTATATCTTTAGATTTCACGTAAGTTTCAAAACGGGTTTTCCAATATATAAAACCATTTGCTTCAAAAAGTGGTGGTCTTTGCATAGATTGCCCTTCTTTGTAATTTTCAAAATCCATGGATTGTTTCAAGTTTTAAAACACAATATATTTTAAAAGCTTGAGTAACGTAGCTCTTGATGCCAATTGTAGAAAACTAGAAGGGGGGTTGAATGGTTTACCGTTTAAAATATTTTTAACTTGTTTAGTTAGCTTTGAAACTTTCCGTTTGATCAAAGATATATACACAAACACAATATATAACATGCAAGTAAATGAAAGAAACGATCAAACCACAACACGAGTATTTATCGTGGTTCGGCTACAAGGACTCTTTTTCCTTGCCCTACGTATTTTGAGGACTAAAATACTAACCGATCACTATTGAAAATACACAATCAAATGAAGTGTAAACTACACAAGTCTACACAATGCTAAGCTAACAAGTCTTGCAACGTTGTGTTTGTTGGGTCACTAAATTCCCCAATCTTCTAACAAGGATTTGAACGTAAAATCCCCTAAGTGTAAACAAGTCATTGAGTGAACAGTAACTCAGTGAGTCACCTTCAGGATGCTAAGACCGAGCCTAAGAAGAAAGGTTCTCCATTCAGTGAGGCGGAACTCAGTGAAGTGTGATCTAAGCCAAGAAGAAGGTGATGGGTTCAGTGAGGATGACAATAACTCATTGAACCCCATGACTCCTCAACAACTTCATCGTACTGAAGACTGATGACAAGAAGACTGAAGTTTTGGCGGGACTGGGCGGGAAAGTCTGAGCTGCTTTATTAAAGTGCTTTATCACTTTAATGTCAAACTTTCCTCAAATGGCTAAAACCAGGTTGTCATCAGAAAGTGCCTTTTGGACTTAACTCAATGAAGGTTCCTTGCCAGAAGAATATAATATCTTTCAAGATATTGTTAAGGAAGCTTTATGTCCAATGTATATTTAGTTGTTCTATACTTGTGTATAAATAGGAAGCAAATGTGAGGAGTAAACGTTGACAAGTTTGTGCAATTAATGCAAAGCATTCACAAACCACTTTACTCCTCCAAAGAACAACGCAAGCCCCTGAGATAGCTCAGTGGGTAATTTAAGTTGTCACTCAACATAGTTTGAGTTTAGTGAGGAGTCCATACAATACTTGTCGTTTCAACCCCAAGTGTTATTCCGCAAACACTTGGGTACGATTCTTTTGATTAACTTCTAATAAAAAATTAAACGTTGGAAAATATTGTCTCTTATCTTTACGTTACTTTATTGTTAATCATTTTATACATCTTTGTTTAAAGTCATACAACTTGGTTACTTTAGCTTCTTAGTTACTGATAACCAAATAAAAGGGACCAACAAGTGGTATCAGAGCCTCTGATTTGTAAAACTTAAACCTGTTTTCAAAACTTAAGAGTGCTCAAGTTTTTAAAATCAAGATCCCACTATGACTGACATAGATGTTCCCCAGCTTGTCGACAAAAAGGGTGGAAGTTATTCAGCAACTGCCCCTCGACTTGAAGCTGGCAAATTTAATAAGTGGAAAAAGCGAATGCTTTGCTACTTAACTGGGATGGAACCATATTACATTAAGTTGATTAATGATGGTCCATATGTCCCAACAACTGCCCAAGGTTTAATTAAACCTAAAGCTCAGTGGACCCCAGATGAAAGGAGGGTGGTCAATCAAGACCAGCGCCTGAAAAGCATCATTATATCATGCCTTCCTGATGATATAATGGAATCAGTGATCAACTGTCCCACTGCCCAGCAGACATGGACTGACCTGGTTCATAGCTATGAAGGGCCTTCTGATACCAAAGAGAATAGAATCATGGACCTGAAGCTTGAATTCAATACCTTCAGGGCCAAGGATTCTGAAAGTCTCTCTGAGACTTATACTCGGTATAAGACCCTCCTGAATGAGCTGACCAATGATGGTGTTATACTGTCTAAACATGAGATCAATGTTGGTTTTTTCAACAGTCTCCCTGAGAAATGGTTAAACTTTTCTCAGGGATTGAGAAATGCAAACCACATTCAGAACCTTGAGCTCCCTGCCATCTATGGGAAGTTTGTCTATGAAGACAATCTTATCACCAGGAGATACCCTGGTAAAGCTCAGGAGACCAAAAAGGCCTTGAGAATTACACCCATATCAACTGCTTTCTATTCAAAAGGTGTTGTGCAGGATTTTCAGGATGGATCTGATGATGAGGTTGACCAAAGAACCAGTGAGGAGTATCTTAATGATCTTCAAATTGAATTTCATGAAAGAGCACTCCTTGCTAATTCAAAAAGGTTTTTTAAGAAAAACAAATTTCCTTCTAAAGCAAATGACAACACTGAATGCTTTAAATGTGGCAAAATCGGGCATTTTGCTAAAGATTGTTTTTCAAAAACAACCACAGAACCATCTTTCAAATTTTCAGGAAATAACTCTTTTTCAGGCCCCAGCAAATTTCAACCAAAAATGCTTCAGTCTAGTCAAAGATTTGAAAAAGTCCCTCAAATTGACTTTAAAGCAAAGTACAAAAAGGCAAAAGCTAAACTTGCCCTTCTTGAATCATCCTCAACAGTCTCTCAGCCTCCTCAGGCTCCAAAGCCTACTCAAGCCAAGAACAAAGGGCTTGTTGCTGAAACATATGACTGGGATGAGGTTGAAGTGTCCTCTGATGATGATGAAGTTCACATCAGTGCCCTGATGGCTCTGTCAGAAGACAACAAACTTGCTGTGGGGAAGAGTCATGCAAGAAATGGTGAATGGGTCAACATCACAATGAGGAAGGTAAATCTTTTACTTTCTATGGATGATAATGATGATTGGAAATCTTACTTAGACTATATTAATGTTGATCTTAAGTATGTTGAAGAGCAAAGACTTAATTTTTTTTCAAAATTTAACAAACTGAGTTTTGAATTAAATCATTGTAGAGATGAATTACTTGCCTTAAAACAAGCCAAGCTTGAAAGTGTTACACTTCAAATTCAAAACTCTGAACTTGTAAAACAAAATCAAGCTCTTCAGGAAGAACTTAAGAAAGAAAAGGAAATTATTTGGAAATGGACTCAGAAAAACCCCAAACTTTATGAAACACTGAGTCTCTCACCCAGCCCCAATAAGGCTGGTCTGGGTGATGATCAACTCACTGAAGTTTCTGGGGAGAGTAGCCATTCTACAACTTTTCTATTAACCAACATACTCTCTAGCAAAGAACTAGCTCCCAAACCCAGTGATTGGATTGAAAGAAACAATCCTGATAGTAAATTGCCAAATTTTAACACTGGAAGAATCCTGGAGCCTGAAAGTCAGGCTATAAAGGAGCTGCTAGGAGTCACAGATGAACTTAGTCCCACTTAGTCCATCATTGAGTCTAAGTCTGATTCACCACTCCCTCCACTGAAACAACTTCAGGGAGCAGAACCCAATTCTGACCTTGCACCATTAGTCTTTCAACCACATTCTCCTAAAGAGAAATCAGGGTTAGGAAGGACTATTCTGAAAAGACCTACTCCTGCACCCACTGAACACCAAAAACCTTCAGTAACTACTAAAGTGAAGCCTGAAAGCACTGATTCAAAGGTTGATCAGCTTGCTGAACTTGTCAGGATGCTGAGTGAGAAAATTGAGTCTACTGAGAAAAACTCTGACTCAAAATTTACAAAGCCCTCAGTATCCTCAAGTTCTTCCAAACCAAAAACCACACCCAGGCCCTCAGGGAGATGTGAACTGTGCAATTATCCAAATCACAACACTGATAAATGCTACAGAGTCCTGTTTTGTATGATATGCAAACAAGAGGACCACAGAACTTGTGATCACATCCCCCACACTGCTTCTTTAAAAGCAAGGGGTCTATACAAAACCCAAGGCTATCAGTATGCCACACCTTCCAAACAAAGACTGAAGGCTAAGCCTTTCTCACCATGTCCTCACTGTGGTTTCAATGATCATCTTCCTGATGATTGTATGATGAAAGAATGTTGTGACATCTGTGGAGATCCCTCCCACGAAACCAGGGGACATGACAAAGTGATTCAGTCCAGAAGGAAAAACCAAACCAACACTTCTCAGTCACCTGAGGAATCAACCTCCACAAAATGTAAAACATGTGGTAGCTCAGGTCACACAACTTCAGACCATGATTCATTAACTGAGTTCAAAAAGTCCTTGAGGACTAAGCCCACTAGAAGGTGGGTCAACAAGAAAAACTAACCCAGTTTACTGTTTGTGCAGAAACACATCAAGGATCCTACCTGGCATCTAGACAGTGGATGCTCCAGAAGTATGACTGGTGTGAAAAGTTTTCTGCACAAATATGTGGAAGAACCAGGACCCAAAGTAGTATTTGGTGATAACTCATCAGCTCCCACTGAAGGTTATGGTTCAGTAAACTGCAATGGTATAGTTTTTACAAGAATAGCTTATGTTAATGGTCTCAAGTACAACCTGATAAGTGTTTCCCAACTATGTGATGCCAAATACATAGTTCAGTTTGATGACAAGAGAGGGACCATCTTTAATGCCAATAAGGAAGTTGTGTTGATTGTCCCCAGGAGGGATGATGTATATGTCCTTGACATGTCATCCCTGACTCAAAATGGGACTTGTCTATTCTCAAAGGCAAGCGAGACAATCAACTGGCTATGGCATAGGAGACTCTCTCATCTCAATTTTAAGAGCATCAACAACCTGGCCAAACAGAACAAAGTTCTGGGCCTTTTATCCCTGGTGTATACCAAAGACAAGCCTTGTTCTGCTTGTGAAAAAGGAAAACACCACAGGGCATCATTCAAAACCAAACAAACCTTTTCCATCAAAATCTGCCTACATCTTCTTCATATGGACCTTTTTGGACCTGTCAGTCCAATGTCCATACACCATGAGAAGTATACTCTGGTCATAGTGGATGAATACTCAAGATATACTTGGGTTTACTTCCTGACCAAAAAGAGTCAGGCAACTGAAATAATCATGTCATTTGTCAGAAATATTGAAAATCAAAATGATGTCAAAGTTAAACAGATCAGGACTGACAATGGCACTGAATTCAAAAACCAAGACCTTGAGTGTTTTTGTGATGAGAAAGGAATTTCTCAAAATTTCACTTCTCCCTATACTCCTGAACAAAATGGAGTAGCTGAAAGGAGAATAGAACACTCATTGAGGCAGCAAGAACAATGCTGAATGGCTCAGTCCTCTCAAAACATTTTTGGACTGAGGCAGTTAAAACAGCCTGCTACACTCAAAACAGGTCAATCATTGTGAAAAGGCATAATAAGACACCTTATGAGATATTCAAAGGAAGGATTCCTGACATCAGCTATTTTCATGTATTTGGGTGTCCTGTGTTTATACATAATCACAAGGATCACTTAGGTAAATTTGATGCCAAAGCTGATGATGGATACTTCCTGGGATATTCCCTGGTTTCTAAAGCCTTCAGGGTGTTCAACACAAGGAGACAACAAACTGAGGAAACTTATCACATTATTATTGATGAGAGCACTGAATCCATCAGGTTCTCAAATTCCTCAGTTGAAGAAATTGGTATTGATGACTCATCAAGATATCCTCCTGATGAGTATCATCCTGAGAACAATCCCTCAACCCAATACCAAGCTGATGCTAATGTCTCCTATTACATCATCCCTCACAACCTACCCCAACCACCTATCAGTGAGTTCATAGAAACTCAGCCTGTCTCAAATGAGACTGACACCACTGAACAAATTGTTCAGGAACCCTCAGAACAAATTGTTCCTACTGTAGTCACTGAAGCACATATTGATGAGTTACCTCATGTTCCTGAGTCTGAACCTAATCAGGCTCCTACAAGCTCAAAATCCTATCCCAAACCCCAGGATAGCTGGACTAGATCCAAAATCATTGAGCTTGTGAACATCATTGGTGAACCCACTGAAGGCATGCTCACAAGAAGCAAGGCTGCTAAACTCAAGGCTGCCACTGCCAATATATGTCTTTATGCTGACTATCTCTCAGAAATTGAGCCTAAAAATGTCAAAGAAGCCCTGACTTATGAAAGTTGGGTTCAGGCCATGAGAGATGAATTGGAACAATTTGACAGAAATGATGTCATGACCCTTGTTGAATGCCCCCAGGGTGTTTTAATCATTGGTATGAAATGGGTCTTTACAAACAAGACCGATGAAAATGGCACAGTCATCAAAAACAAAGCAAGACTGGTTGCCAAAGGATATAATCAACAGGAAGGTATAGACTATGAGGAAACCTTTGCACCTGTTGCAAGAATGGAAGCCATCAGGATCTTCCTTGCCTATGCAACTTACATGAACTTTAAAGTTTACCAAATGGATGTTAAAAGTGCATTCCTGAATGGTAACATCAAAGAAGATGTTTATGTGCAACAGCCTCCTGGTTTCGAAAGTAGTGAATACCCCAACCATGTCTACAAGCTTAACAAAGCCCTTTATGGACTGAAACAAGCACCCAGGGCATGGTATGAAACTCTTTCAGCCTTCCTGATCTAAAACAAGTTTGTCAGAGGAAGAATTGACAACACACTGTTCATCTACAGAACAAAGGATGATGTCATTCTTGTCCAAGTATATGTTGATGACATCATCTTTGGCTCAACAATTTACAAACTTTGCAAACAGTTTGAGAAACTGATGACCACAAAGTTTGAAATGAGCATGATGGGTGAACTCACATACTTTCTTGGACTCCAAATCAAACAAACTGATAAAGGAATATCCATTTGCCAAGAAAAATACCTCAGGAACCTACTGAAGAAGTATGAGCTCACTGACTGCTCTTCAGTGAAAACCCCTATGGTTCCTCCAAACAACCTTGGCCCTGATCTCACTGGAAAATCAGTGAATCAAACCCAATACAGAGGAATGATTGGCTCCCTGATGTACTTACTTGCCTCAAGGCCTGATATCCAATTCTCAGTCTGCCTGTGTGCCAGATACCAGGCTGACCCTAAAGAATCACATCTCACTGCTGTCAAGAGAATTATCAGGTACCTGAAGGGTACTCCAAACCTTGGTTTGTATTACCCAAAATGTTCAGGATTTGACCTCAAAGGGTACACTGACTCTGACTATGCAGGATGTAACATGGATAGGAAAAGTACTTCAGGATCCTGCCAATTTCTTGGTGGTAAACTTGTGTGTTGGAGTACAAAGAAACAACAGTCAGTGGCCATGTCCTCAGCTGAAGCTGAATATATGGCTGCTGCAGGATGTTGTGCAAATGTACTATGGATGAAGAGCCAACTGAGTGACTATGGCATTCAGTATAAGATGGTACCTATTTTTTGTGATAATACTAGTGCTATAGCCATCTCAAACAATCCAGTACTTCATCAAAGAACCAAACACATTGACATCAGATACCACTTCATCAGGGACCATATCTCTAAAGGAGAAATTGAACTACATTTCATCCCCACTGAGTATCAGCTAGCTGATATCTTCACTAAACCTTTGGATGAACCCACTTTCACAAGATTGAAAGCTGAACTGGGCATGTTGGACATAGAATCAGGGAACTGATCAAAAGTGTTCCAACATGATGTAAATTCTCTAAGTCCCTGATCATAACCTTCCTGAAAACCCATTTTTTTGAATGATAATTCATTCAGGGGGCTGTGGATGAAAAATGGCATTAAATACCCTAACTAAATGTTCCGAATACTTAGTTAGTAAATGTCCCAGGTAGGTAATTGATTCCTATTAAATATAGGAATATATGTCACTTACACAACTGGCATCCACATCTTGGGCCCCCACATTTCTCTCACCAAACACCACTGAGTATTAAATGCTCTCTCACACACAAAAAGTGTGATGATTTTTTCTCTGCAAAAGTGCATTATTTGCAGAGGCAACCCAAAGGGTGAGAGAAAAAGGGGTAGTGAGAATCGTGATATTTAATGCGGATCTCAAAATTATATTATTATGCTGTTTCGGTTGAATATTATAAATTTTTGATATCCGCAACATCACTACCCTAATTCCCACTATAAATACCCCCACAAAAGGGAAAAACACACACGCTTTTAAAAATCATAACTAAACTCTTGCAAATTGTTTTCAAAACTGCGTGTGTTTCCCTCACCAATACGATTTTTCAAAACCAGGCTTTTTATCTAAATCAAATGGCTTCTTCTAAGGTCGTAAAATACGCACCCAATGTGGATTTCCAAATGGAAAGCGTAGACCTTACCAAGAACAATGTGGTGGGGAACTTTGCCTACCCTGCTGGGTTCCCTGAATACAGGGATGTGGTGAAGTTCCTTCAGAACTGCTTTCTGACCACCGCATTCACAAAAACCCCCTCAGTCATCTACCCTGAATATTTGAGGGAATTTTGGTGCACAGCAGTGGTTGAAAGCCCTGATGTGCCCAAAGAGGCCAAATAAAGTTTACAGTCAAGAATGGAACTAAGTCCCTAACTCTTGACTATAAAACTTTTGTCAAAGCCACTGGGCTTGATTACACACAGACCTTCATTGCCCCACCATCTGATAAAGATGTGAAGGAGGTCTTACTGATGCTAGGGCCTTATGACAAACTTCACCCTGAAGTGTCACCTGGGGCCCTACTATCCAAAGCCCCAATCATCAAGACCTGGTTCCCAGCTCCCTGGAGGATAATAATGACCTTTGTCATTCAGGTCCTCTGGGGAAATAAATCATCTACTGAGCAATTGAACAATACTCAAGCAATGATATTGTTCAGTCTCATTGAGGGTAGATTTATTGACCTGGGAGAAATAATCTTCAAGGACCTCATAGCAAAATTAGGGGGGAAGTCTAGGCAAAAACTAATGTCATACCCTAGATTCATTTCCTGTGCCCTACAAGATTTGCTTGGGTCTGAGTATGTAAAGCCTGATGCAATAGGTTTTGAGCCTGAAGTGTTACACAAGGCTAATTACTCTCGTGACCCTCTAGAGGTTACACCCGTCACCCTGACCCAATATATGCAAACTGCTATCCAGGGTGACAATATTATATCACCAGTTCCCTCTCCCACCAAAAAGGTGAAGAGGAAGAAGGGACAGGGGTCCAGGAAGGTGGCTCAACCCAAGTCACTCGACACTGAGACCTCTGACCTTAAGCCTGCCAAAAAGAGGCATGAACTACCGCCCTTGACTGCGGACACCCTGAGAATAATTACCCAGTCACTAGGCCTGCAACAAAAGCCAACGGAGGGCACTGAGACATCCCACTCAGTGTCCTCGGGCATACCTGTTTCAAAAGACTCTACTGTCATAAACAAGACAGTTGAGCCGAAACAAACCAAACCTTCACATCCTGCTAAAGGCTCTGGCAAATCACAACCAGAGTCTCAGGGAGTAAGGGATCCTAAATCCTCGGTGGGGCAGCACTACTCCACTGAGAAGGGGGTCCACAAACAATCACATCCTGCTAAAGGCTCGGGTAAATCACAACCCAAGCATCAGGGAGTTAACGTTCCTAAACCTTCGACAGGCCAGAACAAGCCTGTTGGAAAGGGGGACATAACCATTCAGGTGCCTGATGAGGACATTCGCAAAACAACGCTTTTGTCTGAGGGCACAAAAACTCATCCCCAAGACTCAGAGGGAAACATACAACCCGCTGATAGGGACACAACATTCACGACTCCTCAGGATGACATTGAGAAAAACCCATCAGTGTCTGAAGGGGTCACGGGGGACAAAGATTCAGAGGGATATAAACCACCCGCTGATATGGAACCCAAAACCACTCCCGGAGGTGCGCATTACTTGGGAACTGGCCTTAAAGACCACGTAGGTAAAACCCAACCTACCGGATTTGAGGGGTCAGGACCTGGCCAAAACGAAGGCAAATCTTCTTATGAAGAGGAGCCGGATAACCTCCATTTGTTGCAGATTACCTCCCTGGCAGATGCTCAGGCTGTCTTATTTTCTGATGATGAATTTAACAGTGACGAGGAAGTCTTCATGGCCGGGGATGATATGGAGGTTGAGGAGACAGTCCCTGAACCTGTTACTCAGTCTCCTCAAACCTCTAACCATGATGAAGATGAAACACATTCCGAGCCGGAAACCTCAGAAGACGCTCCAACTCCTCTCACTGAAAAAGCCTTCAAAAGATTCATCAAGAAAATGACCAATGTTTTGTACAGGGGGGTCACTGAAGAGGTGTTTGACCTGCATACTGAGCAAGCAGTCCACTATCACCTCCTCAAAGATGCTGTTGAAGAATACAATGATGATGTCAGGGAGCAAAATTCCACAGTCTCTCACTCCCTGACACAAATGGCTTCTCACATCAATCAATTTTTGGAATCCCTAAAAGAGCTGGCTACAGGGGTTAAGTCAGTTCAAGAATCAGTCAAAGATGATCCTGAGCTCAACATGAAACTTCTTCAGGCATCTGAGACATACCAGGTAAACGCGGTGGCTCTTACTGAGTTACTTGGTTTGATAAAGGGTTCCAATGTTCAGAATCTCAGCTCCACGGTGGAGTCCCTCAAGTCTTCCTTCACTCAGTTGGAAGCATCAGTGACAGCTCAATCCCTGAAGTCCACATCTCTGGCATGGACAATGGGATCCAGGATGACTGCCCTTGAAAGTTCTCAGGCTACACTTGACTCCATGGTATCTCTCATTCATCAGGATACTGCGGAGATCAAGTCCATGATGACGGAAATGTTTCAAGCCTTCAAGGGCACCTCTACTTCATCTTCAGTAACTCCAACACTTGCCATCACTGCAGCTCTGGCAATTGTTGAGGGGGAGAATGTTCCTGAAACCCCTATTACTGATGAACAAGAAGCTGGACAGCCCTCTCACACTGAGGGGGAGTATGTCATTGAAGCCACACCGATCACCGAAGTTCCACCACAAGAGGAACCAGTCTCCTCCACTCTCTTTCAGGACAGAGGAAAAAGTATTGCCACCACCTCAGAACCTGAAGTAAGACTCCAGCCTGCCTCCACAATTGTCAGAGTTGACCCTGATGAACCTATCAGGATCCCGTATGAAATCAATGGAAAAATCTATCAACTCACCCATGACCAAATACAAGACTACATGGAAAGAATTGAGAAAGTCAAAGGTAGCTGAAGAAGAGAGATTGAGCAAGCCTGAACTGATACAGGTTGTTCATGAGGAAGCTGAAAAGATTGGTCTGGATGCTGAGGCACTAGCTACTGAGCAAGCTGGTGCAGCCTTTAAAAAGGCTCAGGAAGAACAGATGAATGCTCTGAAAAGGGAAAGGGAAGCAAAGCTGAAAAGGGATGCTCAAATCAGAAAGACCAGGGTTGAAAGATATCATTGGGTGATGAAGGAAAGGTTGAAGCCTGAAACCATCACTGACATTAAAATCCACAGGA
The DNA here is from genome assembly GCA_030686995.1 of Artemisia argyi. NCBI lineage: Eukaryota > Viridiplantae > Streptophyta > Magnoliopsida > Asterales > Asteraceae > Artemisia > Artemisia argyi. The sequence continues at coordinate 145,159,530 of CM060701.1, read as the reverse complement.
ACACCAAACCCGTAATGGTCACAGTCTTCAGGGGGGCTGATAAAAGAATTATTGACATCCATAACCCATTCAAATTTACTGACTTTGGGATTACTGAACTTGATGAACTTCGTCCCATCATTGCCAGGAAAAACAATGTTGTTGTACACGACCTTCTCAAATCACTGAAGGAAAGGTATGACAGACTGAGCGCAATGCCTGAAGCTCTCAATATTCCCTCCCTTCTTCCTGCTCCAACAACAGGAACTGCTCCATCAAAAGCCACCAGGAGAAAAAGGAAGCACATTGAATCCGAGCCTGAGATCAAGGTCCCAGGATTGGATTGTGATAGGTCCGTTCCTGAAGGTATCACCTTCGTGAAAAACATTGTGCTTGAACACCCTGAAAGAGGTCTTTGCTTCATGGATGAATACGGAAACCCTGCTTTCCAAAGATGGTCCGATATGGACAGGGCAGCGGTCAAGGCAATGTTAATATACCTGATGCTGGCTTCTCCTATACAAAGTGGTGAAAACCAAAGGTTTTGTCAGGACCTTAGGGCTATGATTGAGAAGCATCCTGAGAAACACCTGCTGAGATCAAAGAAAGCTAAGATTGAGGGACTTGGCTATCATCTGAACATCTGATCTGCAACAACTATCTTTATTTTGTTTGTAATTTGTAGGAAAATGTAATAGCTATAAATAAAATGATGTTTTTGTTTAATAGTTATGTCCTACTTACAATTACAACAAACATTCAGCAAGAGAAGAAGTAACCTGACAACTCATGCTGAATCAAGTAACACTTAGGCTATTTGTATGTTCAAATAGGGGGAGATTGTTGGGTCACTGAATTCCCCAATCTTCTAACAAGGATTTGAACGTAAAATCCCCTAAGTGTAAACAAGTCACTGAGTGAACAGTAACTCAGTGAGTCATCTTCAGGATGCTAAGACCGAGCCTAAGAAGAAAGGTTCTCCATTCAGTGAGGCGGAACTCAGTGAAGTGTGATCTAAGCCAAGAAGAAGGTGATGGGTTCAATGAGGATGACAATAACTCACTGAACCCCATGACTCCTCAACAACTTCATCGTACTGAAGACTGATGACAAGAAGACTGAAGTTTTGGCGGGACTGGGCGGGAAAGTCTGAGCTGCTTTATTAAAGTGCTTTATCACTTTAATGTCAAACTTTCCTCAAATGGCTAAAACCAGGCTGTCATCAGAAAGTGCCTTTTGGACTTAACTCAATGAAGGTTCCTTGCCAGAAGAATAATATCTTTCAAGATATTGTTAAGGAAGCTTTATGTCCAATGTATATTTAGTTGTTCTATACTTGTGTATAAATAGGAAGCAAATGTGAGGAGTAAACGTTGACAAGTTTGTGCAATTAATGCAAAGCATTCACAAACCACTTTACTCCTCCAAAGAACAACGCAAGCCCCTGAGATAGCTCAGTGGGTAATTTAAGTTGTCACTCAACATAGTTTGAGTTTAGTGAGGAGTCCATACAATACTTGTCGTTTCAACCCCAAGTGTTATTCCGCAAACACTTGGGTACGATTCTTTTGATTAACTTCTAATAAAGAATTAAACGTTAGAAAATATTGTCTCTTATCTTTACGTTACTTTATTGTTAATCATTTTATACATCTTTGTTTAAAGTCATACAACTTGGTTACTTTAGCTTCTTAGTTACTGATAACCAAATAAAAGGGACCAACAGTGTTGAATACTTGTTACTTTTAATGAGCTCATGAATCTCTTTGCTACAAAAAGAAACTTCACATATGAAATGTTAAAGGGTTAGATGAAAGAATGAATGTGTGTGTGTAAAATATAATGTAGAGTGATAAGCCAAAAATCAACTTGTGGCTTGGTATTTATAGCAAAGCCTTCTGCAGGCCTGGCGGATACAGCGGAACCCTCAGATGGGTTCCGCCCGTGTACCCCCAGGGTTCCGCCGGGCTTGCAGTTGGTTTTGCAATAAATCTTGCAAACCAAACAAAGTCACATCTCGTTACACCTTGTAAACCAAACAATGTCACATCTCATTAGTCAAACACAAAACTTGCAAGCAACCATATAATAAGTCAAACACACTTTCTTTCCATAAATGTATCTTGACAAAACTTGCCATAAATGTGATGTGACATTTCTATTTTAAGAAATAAAAAGTGTTGTGTTTTATGAAATGTAAAATGTAGCAAAAGTCTAGTTTATGCAAGTCTTTAAAACTAAGATTATGTTTTACTTAGAAACTAAAGTTTACATTTTGTCGTTAACAAAACTTAGCGAAGATCGTAAAATATAAATAACGTTTTTAGGCGATATTTCTATTAGCATGTCGGAATTATTATTATTATTATTATTATTATTATTATTATTATTATTATTATTATTATTATTATTATTGATTAGAAACTCAAAAAATTTACAACAAGTTAGTAGTGAGCCGAGATACTAACTGGGCTTCCACTCCTCTAGCTATAGAAAAACTAATGCGACTCAAAATATGAGCAGCAGCATGTGCTCCAATGTCTTGGGTCATTGAGAACTTTCGGATTCGCTTCAGTAAGGTCACTACATCCTTCTCAAATTTCCCAAAAGAAGAGAAAGAGAATGGGAGGAACCCATATCCAATATTCGCGCACTTAGCCTCATACTTGACACGTTTACGTTGTGCAACCTCAATCACCGCACGACTTGGCACAAAATCAACCATACCAGTTTGCGTCAAGGGAGATGACTCACTCAAATCAACACATACGTACTGCCCTCCATCCCACGAGTAAAGCACCACTCTAGACACAGTTGTGCTCCACTCCCTTCTAAATACAAAAGCTAACTCTATGAAAAATAAAAGCACCACTCTTAGCATTATTCGAATGGCTAATAGAAATAGACTTAATACGTGTGAGTATGTCCAAAGCTTCCGTATCGAATTCCCCAAACGTAGAAAAAGCAAATGGTATGAACTTATATCCGTTGTCCTCACAGTTGGACACATATTTATTCTTTTTCTTCTCTACGGCATTATGCAAAGCTACCCCAGGAGCTCATGAAGTCCCCCCCCCCCCCCCCCCACCAGCAAAATGAGAGATTTTAGTCACATCCAAGCACGCATCTTTACCCTGGAGCTAATTAAATAATAATAAATCTGCAGGTCGTAGCTCTTTCCCATCCTTCGAGAGGAAACCCATAGGAGCCTCCTTACGCACAATAATCTCAACCTTGGAACATATATCAACAAGAATATCACATACCAGATTGTGCCTGAACTTCACACCCACTTGGCCACTTCACTAGAACAGTGAACTTCATGATCTCCCTATTGGTCCATACGATGCACATTGCAACTCGGGCATAGGCTACCTTCAGAGAATATAGGTATAGCAAGCCTATAACACAACACAAAACGAAATTGGCGATGGTTCATCCTCTGTCCCAAACCGTCAAAACGTAAGTAAACACTCAAAATTATTGCTCCGGTTCAAATTAAGTCATGTTTTATCTAGAGAAATGCTATATATCCTCTATTCCTCTTTAAAGAAAGTTCCAAATGATATACAAAAATATTTTTGGCATGAATAAGCATGGGCATAGCCCGAATAGACTTTAGTTAAACATTTCCGCTCGTCTACAAAAACCTTATAATGCGTGAGCAACAGGTCATGGTTTCATTAGCTAATGATCACCTTTTTGTCATTCACAACTCATTTGACCTAAGATCAACTCTAGAATCAAAAGTAATCAAATCTTGAAGTACTAAAGATGATATAGTATCGTATCTTTAATTTGATCAAATAGGATTGAAAAGTTTTGTTCCTTAACATCAAAATTAAGTGGAGTTAGGATAGGGATTAGTACATTACCACCATTAATATAATATACTTAGTGCTTAAAACACTATCAAATTAAGATTCTTAGCTTTATGAATGATGATCTCCATCGCCCTTTAATTAGGTTTCAGAAGGAAGCTACTCTAAAGATTACAAGTGTGTATTAATTAATAAGTAAGAAATCTTTCGAATGCTACATCTTGTTTTGTCTCTAAGCGCGCAACGGCCAATGAACTCTCAGAGTCATGAGGCCGAAATTGCGAAAAGGTTGCATACACTTTTGTATTCAAACCAATCATGTGTTTATGATTTGTACATTAACATTAAACAACATACCTTCCTATAGATTGGAGCAACTTTGTTTATTTGTCCTAGCGTTAGCATATTATCGTTTACATATAAGATTTGATTTGGTGATCCAATTTGAACAATGCTAAGAAAACAGTATTTTCAGTTTATGCTTGTTAGGCTAAGCACAATGGTTCGGTCGACCATGGGGTCGTTGTGGGTTCAAGGTTGCAGTCGGTCGCCGGGCAAAAAATAACCACAACTCGGTTGTATTTTCGACCTAGTTCTTGTGCTTGTTTCGTGTGTAGATTTTGAAAAAATCACCCGTTTGGTCGCTGTAGAGAGAAAACTAATGTGACAGACAAAATGAAGATCGCCTTAGGTCATGATTGTGTATAGCCTTAACGGGATTAGTGAGTTGAATCCGGTTTGGACAAATTGGATATGTGATCCAAGAATGACTTATTTATATTTTTTGTAAGTTGCGTGCACCCTTTTATCTATAGTGTCTTGCTACTTGTTCTTATAAATTGCCTTTCAAACAAGAAGTTTATAATTGGTTTCTGTAATTATCTTTCTCACTATTCTTTCTTGTTACTTACCATTTTTTTGGCTTTCCACATTATTACATCATATATAAATAAGACCTAAAATCACATATTATTTTCTTACTTACACTAAACAAAACAATTTATATATATATATATATATATATATATATATATATATATATATATATATATATATATATATATATATATATATAAAATAAATAAAAAATAAAAAATTACTTCACATTAAACTTGGATTAACAACTAAATGTACAATGTGAAGAGAAGAGATTATGCCAAAACTTCTCTCCTAATCATCTTTTCAAGTTGGGATAATTTGGAGAGAAAGAGGTTTTAAAGTCATTTTTTCTTACATGCCGTTTCTTTTCTCTTCAACTAGGGAACACAAAATTAAAAATTATTTTTTTCGCATCTCCTCTTCTTTTCTCTTTTGTTTCCTCTCTTCATTTCTCATTTTTTATTTATACTCGAGAACAGAGTGTTAGTAAATGAAAAAAGAAAACCACATTCTTCCACTATACACTTAAAAAATTAGATGGTGCATTCCAAATAATACAATAAAAAAATACTTGTAATCTAAATCAAATATATATGAGCATGGGTGCTTAACGTCTGCAAAATCTACACGACCCCACAGATTTCAACGTGTGCTATTTTAATTAAAGTGGATGAGTTTCATAAGACTATCAGAGGATTGTTAAGACTAGTGATCAGAGTATTATTTAGCAACTTAACATATATAGAACACCAAGCTACTACATAACCACTAAATATTCACCAGTTTGAACCACACTAATGGCATTAGCTCTAAGAAGAATTTTCAACACAACTTTCGCAACTGTGCATTCATCAAGAAGCACCCGCAGACCTTGGCGAAGAGGTTCACGTAGCAATATCAATCCAGAAGAGTTCCAATGTTACAGCGTTTGTGTAGCTCGCCTTGCCATCATGGTAACAACATAATCGAAAGCTTATTATTTCAACATATTACCTTTGTCACAAACTAAACGAGCATTTTTATTCTTTTTGTTCATTTTGCAGGTAATGCTGGCGATTCTTATAGGTCTACTAACAATTCTCACTTGGCATTTTACAAAAGTGTACACAAGAACGTCGTTAAATACTTTGGCATATGGCCTTAGATATGAACTTTTGCAGCGTCCCTTATTACGTATGTGGAAAGTCTTGAATTCGACTGTTGAGATCACGACAACGCAAGTTAAGCTATCAGAGCATGTGATACGCAAATATGGCAAAGCTGAAAACCAAGCACAACAAGTAGAGGTATGCAACTTCTTACTACTAAAATTTCACAATTCTAGATTAGCATAAAGACTAATGATTAGCTCTGTATCTATCAGTTGTATGAGGTTATGAAGGATGTCACATGGGCACTTTTCTCAAGCCACAAAGCTTTGAATTCAATGTCTATAAAATACAGAAACGGGTTTGTTCAAGCCTTTTATCGAGACTTGAGAAGCAAAAACACATCTTACATATTCTCCAATCTGTATAATTACACAATGGTTGAACCTAATGGTATGAATAAATCATTGCCTCATGAAGAGTGGAATGATCAGATAATACACGGCAACATATCGGCAATCTGGTACCGAGAGCCATTGGATCCCGAGACTGGTTTGAAGAATGGGAAACAAGAAGAAATCCCTCCAGATGAATTAATGTATATTGCAGGAATTTCTCAGGTACCTGATGGTGCAGCTTCTTGGCATGTGGCTGTGAGCAAATTTACAGATTCGCCCTTGTTGGCAGCTGCTTTGCCGGTTTGGAATGAGGATAGGGGAAGTATAGTTGCAGTGGTGGGAGTTACTACTTCAATGTATAGTGTCGGTCAGCTTATGAAGCAACTAGTGGAGTTTCATGGTGGACACATTTATTTGACATCTCAAAAAGGCTGGTTACTTGCTACTTCTTCCGGTACACCCTTGTTGAGAAATTCATCGACTGGGCCCAAACTCATGATGGCTAATGAATCTCAAGATGAGATCATACAATCTGGATCCAAGTGGTTGCAAAAAGCCTATGGTGACAAGCCTCCACTGAGCCATGAGATTAACTCAGCTACTGCCACACTTGGCCACGAGAGTTATTACATAGATTCGTTCTTCTTGAACTTAACAAGACTCCCTATGGTATGTTTCACTATAACCCCCCCCCCCCCCCCCCCCCCCCCCCCTCCCCCCTTCTCGCCCTCTGTTGCAATATCGACCCATTTTGTGTAATTTTAGATGGATCAAACCTTAAAAATTAGGCTAGAAGGGGAAAACGTGTCAAATGGGCTGAACTGATTATCAGTCGAACAAATCTTTTTCTAATCTTTATAAAACCTCCAAAGTCAGTCTTATTCAATATTTAGATCATTATTGTAAAACTATTGCATTTGTAAACATAATCAACCCCCGTGTTTTGATCTGTAAAAAGATTATTTCAACCCATGACCCACGATTACCACCCTGCCATGTCACTTACCAAGAAGAAATCCCACAGGTAGGAGTTCTATGTATTCCAAGGAAGAGCATAATGGGGAAAGTGGATGAAAGGGCATTCAAGACATTAGTGATATTAATATCTGCATCTGTATGCATACTAGTTGTGGGATGTGTTTGTATTTTCATATTGACAAACGGGGTATCAAAGGAGATGAAACTACGGGCAGAACTAATTAGCCACTTAGACGCCAGAAGAAAAGCAGAGGCATCTAGCAATTTCAAAAGCCAGTTTCTAGCAAACATGAGGTTAGTAACATTTGCTATCTCTCCTTTTTCGTTCTTTAAGTTTTACCTTTCATAACATATATAATGATTACATGTATTTGAAACAGTCATGAACTGAGAACCCCTATGGCTGCCGTCATAGGATTGCTGGACATTCTTTTATGTGACGATTGCATTACGAGTGAACAATATGGAGCGATTACTCAAATTCGCAGATGCTCAACAGCTCTCCTCAGGCTTCTAAACAATATTTTGGATATTAGTAAGGTATTATTACCAAATAGATAGCATGTATATTTTCTACATAACCTACAAAAGGAACAAGAGAAATGTAGAAACGTTAGTCCTTAGCATGGTCTCTTACTGTGGCAATTCGACCCAATTACTAATCAATGGGTCGATTAGGCTATTTTCTATCAGTAGCGGGTGAACCAGGGCAAATGAAAAAGGGCAGCTAAAAAAAAGTTGAAAGTCGCCCACATTGGCCTAAATCATTTCATTTATCATCAATAATATTTATAATCATATTGACATACTAATTATTTATAATTTGTTTTTGTAAACCCAATCTCACCTCCGTAATAAAATATACCCAATTTGACCCGTTATCCAGACCAACCATTTTACGTCTTTTAACTTGTCCTGGAGTAACAACCTTATATACTTGGATAAAAACTATTTAATATTGTTGTGTGTGTAGGAGGATTTGTAGGCGGATTTAGTAGGAGGTTGTAGCAAAGCTCTTATCCTTATGAGAAATTTTGATATATTACGAGTTACAGGTTGAATCTGGAAAACTGGTGCTGGAAGAAGCTGAGTTCGATTTGGGGCGTGAACTTGAAGGACTTGTAGATATACTTTCGGTGCAGTGCAAGAACAACAATGTGGAAACCATCATAGATCTATCTGGTACTACCATAACAGCATGACTATCATCACATGTAATCTTTGAAAGGAATTTGGAAGCAGTATTCATGCTAAGTACTGTAATCAAAGTTTGGAGACTGAATATTCAAACAAGATCAAATTAATGTTTCATAATATGTTTTCTTGTTTGTTTCATGTCATCAGATGATATGCCAAAAGTGGTTCGTGGGGACTCAGCTAGAGTTGTTCAAATATTTCAGAATCTAATCAGCAACTCCATAAAGTTTACAACATGTATGTGCCCCTTTTCTGGTCAAGAAAAATGCTAGTAAGGAACAATCAGATGGATATTCACATGATCAAACTAAACTGGTTTTGAAAATTACAGCAGGATATATTATTCTGCGAGGGTGGTGCGTGAATCTGAATTCTTTCAGTAATAATGGGAACTTCTTTGTCGATCAGAAAGTTTTATGGTCTGCATACGAAAAAAAGATGAAACGACACGGACTCCATGAGAAAGGATCCTACAAAGATGACAACACTATGATTCTTTTCTTTGAAGTTGAAGATACTGGCTCTGGTATGAACCTTGACTCTTACTATCCCGCAAGACCTCAAACAATATTATAGTTTCTGTTTATGTTATTTCACAAAAAAAAAATAAAAATAAATAAATAAATAAATAGTAATAGTAATAGTAATAGTAATAGTAATAGTAATAGTAATAGTAATAGTAATAGTAATAGTAATAATAATAATAATAATAATAATAATAATAATAATAATAATAATAATAATAATAATAATAATAATACTAGTAGTACTAGTAGTAGTAGTAGTAGTAGTAGTAAATACATAAACATATATTTCTTCTCTTTTATCTTCATTTCCATACAGGAATTGATCCAAGCAAATGGGAATCAGTATTCGAAAGCTTCGAACAAGCAGACCCATCAACAACTAGACTGTAAGCAACTAAACAAACTTTATTAAAAAATCATATTTTCTGAACCAACAGCCCGTATTATAAGTTCTTGAAACTACATTATGATTTTAGGCATGGTGGAACCGGTCTTGGGTTATGCATTGTACGCACCCTGGTGAGTACTAAACCGCATCTTGTCTTAGGATCAGATATCATAGATACTGTCTCACAACGATGATTCTACCAACAGGTTCACAAAATGGGTGGCGAAATTAGAGTAGTCAAGAAGAATGGACCAGGAACGCTAATCCAACTATATCTTTTACTCAGCACAAATGCAGCTATACCAATAGAAAGTCATCAACTAAAATTTGCAGACCATAACATGAAGGTGAACATACCCAAATTCACTTAGTAGTATTTTGGACTTTCAAAAGAGTGATTTTTAAATAAAATTATATACAGGTATTGCTTGCACTCAGTGGAAGAATGGGAGCATCAATTCTTTCCCAATGGCTACTTAAACATGGAGTTCCAATCTGGGAAGCAAACGAGTGGAATGAACTGACGCACATACTTCAAGGGCTCTTTAAACCTACTAGTTACAAGCAAAACTTAACATACGAGCATGCAATCCCTGACTCGATAACCGTAGAAATAGAGATGTCAGTTTTAGTCTTAGTTATTGATATCGGAATGCTTAACTTAAGCACAGACATATGGAAGGAGCAGCTCAATTATCTAGATACAATCAATAGGAAGGTAAAGTTTGCTTGGATTTTAAACCATGATACCTCTAATACTATCAAGATTGAGCTTCGAAGACGCGGTCATCTGCTAATGGTTAATGGACCATTATACAAGGCAAAAATGATTCAAGTCATTGAGGCGGTTATAAAAGAAAACAACCTTGAGCAGATGAATAAAATTACTATGGCGTCCAATCCACACAAATGTCCTATGAACTCAGACACAAAGAGTACCAACGACTCTGAAATATCAGAAATTATTTCAACTAGTGGTAGTCAGATCGAAGAAACAAATCAAGAAAACTTCCCACTCGATGGAGTGGTAAGCAATTGCACCCCAGAGCTAAATGAAGTCTCTTCAAAGCCGGACAAGATGAGCCCGAATGATAACTCAAACTGTGAGCAAGGCATTCATCAGACAGAAAAGACCAAAAACGAACAAAAGGCTCTTGAAGGCCTACGCGTTCTGTTGGCGGAAGATAACCCAATACTCCAGAGAGTGGCGACTATAATGCTTGAGCGGATGGGTGCAAAGGTTGTGGTTGTGGGAGATGGGGCACAGGCAGTGGAAGCTCTCAATATTCAGCACAAACCACCGTACGATTTAATTCTCATGGACTGTCAGGTACAGACGTCACTTCTAACATTTCTTTTCTTTTAAGGCTTTCTGCAGAAAATATCAAAGTACTTCATTTATTCCATTTTATTCATTGTACTTTTTTGTGTACATCTCAGTCATTAATAGTTGCCTTTGTGTCCAGTTATAGCAAAAGCAAAAAAAAAAAAAAAAAAAAGAGTTTTCAAAAATGATATATGAATATTATTTTGTATAAATGTTAAACTTATGTATAGAAATGTTAAATATACGGGTTACAAAACAACCCACACATTAGGGAATAACTAATTAACAATATGCATAGTACATTGAAGACATTAGGGAAATTGCATTACCAAACCATATCAAGATTCATGTGGAAGCTTCTAACATATTTGGACTCTTTGACATAACAGATGCCAAAGATGGATGGCTACGAAGCAACTAAAGCAATTCGAAGAGCAGAAATGGAATCAGAATCGCACATTCCCATTATTGCATTGACAGCACATGCAATGTCATCAGATGAAGCCAAATGCTTAGAAGTTGGCATGGATGCATACCTAACGAAGCCGATAGACTGCAAGCTTATGGTTTCCACTATTTTGTCATTAACTAAGTCTAGGATGTAAGTCTCACATAATTAAGAGAAGCAGAACAAGTATTTAATAGCCAAACCAAAAAATGTCAAAATTCGACATGAAGATGAGAAATACATGTTTATTGCCATTTTTGGTAACGAATCAAAGTCTACATATATATTACTAATGGCTAAAGAGGTTGCAGTAACGAATGACACAATGCATGGTTTTATATGTTATTATAAGTGTATCAAACATTTGACCCGAATTTATCGAATATGTAAGTTAATCAATCATTTCAAGATGACAGTTGGAAGCTGCTAGTATATCGTTTTTGGGAGAGCTAGCTTATGGTTGAGGAATATGAAGATAGTAAAGTGTGAGAATATCACAATCAGGTGATATGCAGCAAATAAGAAGAGATTAAAACGGAAAATCAGAAGAGCAAACCTCCAGTTCCAGGATCTCGACTACCAGAATCTTTCCGTTTTGATTGTTCCAAGATAATTAATTAATTATCCACAACCAATCAATCAAAAAGTGAATGATCCTACTTTTCTTTTCTTTTCTTAAGTGGTGTGATTCTTGTCCGGGGCAAATTATGACCCTAGCTCGAGCAACATAATAATGACCATGAATTATGCAGATTTAAATTTTTTTACGGATACTAATTTTTATTTCGTCAAAGAATTTACATAGTGGTTGAAGGCAAACGGGCAACAAGTTGTGCTGCTAGTCCTTTTTGGATTACAAAGCTAACTCTTTTGAAAACTACATTTGTGGATCTATGTGTCATAACATTACTGTTCATAACTTGTTGGACTCTGTTGAGTAGTTCCATCGCCTCAGGTGCAAGGAAACCAAATGTATCAAACGCGAAAGGAATAAACACGTGTTGATTTTCAATGCATGCTTTCTCTTGTTTTGTCACCTTGCACGAGGCGGCTTTCAAAGAGGCATGTCCGGCTATAAAACCCCAACTACTCAACCCCACGAGAGGGGAAACCCCGGTCAGATCCACACAAGCATGTTTCCCTCCAAGCCAACCAAAAATCAAAATGTCAGCCGGTCTCAATGTAGATCTTCCATCTGACGGGTCCGTCAAAAAGTTCACAGGCGCTTCTTTCTTGGCGGAGATCTCGGCACGCCTACATACATCAAAAAGGGCGTCTCTAACAAAATCATGTCTCTACTTGAAGCCCGGGAGCTCTTTACAATGAATCGCATGTTCCCCAAAGGAGTCCAAACATGCCTTGCGACAAACAGGGCATATCTCATCAACCGGAAATAATGGAATCATAAGGCGATACTTAAGGATAGTACGATATTCCACCGGTGACATATGCTGACCTAACCCGTCTATGGGGATAGCTAATAAAAAATCTTGAGCATGTGGTGCGCTTAGACACTCAAAAACAGCTTTCTGTCTCACAGTCATGTCAAAATGAACTTCCATATCCTTGACCATTTCACTAAAAAGGGCACTCGCCAGTGTTGTTGGGCTTTAGAGGGGACGGTGTCCTTATTAGTGAACCCACTAAAATCAAAGCTTGGAATCGTATCACGAAGACAATCCAGAGCAGAAACATAATCAACATCCATACCACATATGCCACTGTCACATAAGATGTGGTCTTGTAGCACCCAAGATTGGGCACTCGATGCCACAAAAGCATAAGAGGAAACCACTTTTGCCGAGTACAAACCCAAACCACCCAATCGAATAGGCAAAGAAGAAAGTCGTCACTGTAAGTCTTCAAAGAAAGGTCCTCCACAAACCACTATGTTCTCGATCGACTCACGCAATCCTTTGTCAAAGAACAAAGCTGCATCCTCTATGTGTACAGGTTAAGTCCTTAAACCAAAAAAAAGTTTAGCAATACCCATACATGATCGAAGCAAAAGGAGCTCACTCTGCGGGTCATGTAACTGTGGAAGAAGACTCATCAAATCAACAACATTCGCGGCTCTGCTCATAGCCAACCCACTGATAAAATTAGCGTCTCGACTAACAGCTCCCCCAAGAAGCTTTACACCCAATGACGGCCTTCGAATATCGACAAGAAATAAACCCTCACGAAGCTTTACACCATTACACGAGGGCCAAAATATCTCTGTTTTCTTGATATTAAGTTCAAGACCCAAACTTGGACCACTTATTCTTATAATGTCTAATGCCCTGGCCACCTCTTCTGAGTCTCCAATAACGGTCCCATCATCAAGATACCAAGCATGAAGGAGAAGCTTGCAACTGTCTCTGATCTCATGTACTAGTCGGTGCAATACAAGAGCAAAAAGAAGAGGTCCCAATGGGTCGCCTTGTTGCACTTCAGTGGCAGACCATATATGTGTGTCTCCTATATACAATCTCGCTGCCTGCCCATATAAGAAATCGACCCACAAAGATATGGAGGGACACCTCACCCTAACCTCATGAAGTAATGCCGATCTATCCACAAGGTTAAAAGCATTCGAGAAGTCCACAGTAAGCATTGCAAGAGACCCATCATTGTGATATTCACTCAACACCCTATTGACGCTATGTAAAACAGCCTCAGCGCCACCCGACACTCCGACTCCAAACTGAAAATCACTAAGGTACTTTGACATTTCTTTGCCCACACCTTTCATAGCAACCTTGGAAACCAAACGTCTCCATATAGTACCTACTGCAATAGGTCGAATCCCGTTATCAGGTTTAAGAAGTGGCGTGAGAGGAGCAGAAGCAACAAACTCCGCTAAAATAGTTGGACACCTTCCCGCTAACCACAAATTAATGACTGAGGTGATGGCCTTTAAGAGATCTGTAGCGGTAGCAGACCCCTCTCCACATAAAGCATCTAAAATATGTTGTGCCCTTAAACCATCTCTCCCACATGAAGTACCTTTAGGGAACGATTTAATGCAACCAAAGACACTATTAATATCTGCTACAAGGGGTGGCTCAAAAAATGTGTTATTCGACATGGATGGGGGTGGCTTGTAAGGATGCTTAGCCTCCAAGGCTTTAATGATATCATCACAGTATGGAGCTACACCGGAGGAGGATAACACTTTTACTGCTGCCGTAAAGTGCCCATCCGCAACCTTGCGAAGACACTGCCTGATGTTGGTGTTACCCGTTGTTCTCTCCTCCAGAAAATCACCCCCACCTTGGCCGAAGGATTCCGGCCCAGAACCATCTAACATACTATTAACTAATATTGTAATACCATCATCTTTCCCCCATGTAGCCAGTGACTTCAGGATAGAACGTTGTTGCAATGATTTTCTATTCCCGGACCTATGTTCATGTCTATTCTTGGGCCTACACAATTGAAGCGTGCACCGTGGAAAAAGTAACAATCTGACCCATGCATCAACAGAGTCAGGCTGGGCAACCACCTTGTAAAGGACTGTTATCAAAGCCTGAGAAAAAGCGAGCCGACAACCATGAGGGATAGATTTGACAGTAGTGATAGGGACTTTGTAAACACGATCCAAAAGCTCAGTATCCAAAACCAACTCCTCAGTTACTTTTGTCTCAGGCTCCTTATTAGACGGATTAGAAATGCCAACAATATATCCACTCATGTCGTCAGAACCTTCAATAAAATGAACAAGACCATCCGGGTGATGACAAGCACGACTTACAGCATGTAAAGTCATACACTTCCCACACAACCATTGATCAAATAGCTTCAGAGTTTCCACAATCGCCATATATAAACCATGGTCCGTAGAAATAGCCTCGCGTAAGACACATTTACGTTCATCGGTCGAAAGGTGTAGCCTCTGGAGATGAGAAATCAAACGAGCAATCCCTTTATTGCCCACTTCACCATCCGGGCAACAATGAAATCTCTGGAATGGACATGGCCAAATCCCGTCCGAAGAGGTAGAGGAGGTAGTCATGAAATTATAATAATGAAAATACGTGAAATGGGTTTGAGAGAAAAAAAAAAAGGATGATGTGTTTTATGTATGTTTTTTTTGGTGAGACATTTTTACAAACACTTGGTGGGTAGTAAAATATTTAATGGGATTTTTATTTGTGTGAATATGGGGGTTGCAATAAGGATTTGCATTTTTATTGTTGTTGTGAAATGGTGGAAAGTCGGAAAACTACATGGTTGCGGTTTAATTTTTAACGTGGTGAGTGGTTGCGGTTTTAAAAAAATTGGCGTGGTGAAAGTTGGTGAAAGTTGAAAGTTACTAATTAATTATGATTTAAATTGTTGAGCAATTTGTACCATGAGTAAAGATTTCAGAACCCATTCCCCTCCAATTTTAAGAGTGATTTGCAAATATTTGGTCCTTCCAATTATACTCAACTTCTCAAAACTGATTCTTTGTGAGACTCTTACGTCTCATTACCCTCGAGGTAATCTTCCAACTCCAATTTTAAGAGTGATTTGCAAACATTTGTACCATGAGTAAAAATTTGACTTCTCAAAATACCCAACAGACATGGGCTACTTTTTCTATACCTTTAAATCTTAATACGTGTCTTTTTTTCACTTTGGGCAATTTTTTATTTTTATTTTTCTTATTTATTTATTTTTTTAAAGTGATTGTAAGCCACCTATCAATGCACTTGAAGCGACTTTTTTTTTTTTTTTTTTTTTTTTTTTTTTTTTTTTTTTTTTGGTAAATTGCAAAAATGGTCACTAACGTATCACGAAATTGCAAAAATGGGACCGAGTCATAAAGGCATTCAAATTTGCCACTAACGTTTCGTAAAAATGCAAAATAGCCACCGAGAGTGTTTTTCCGTTACTTTCCTCATTAAGTGCCAAGTCATCGAGGGTAGTATTGTCATTTCACGGTTCCCGCCTAAACCAATATTACACCCACCGATTAACTCAAAAGCCTTGTAGCCCAATTGCTGTAAGTCAATTGCAATTTTTGCCCTAAAGTTTTCAAAAATGATTTCCGATCGACTAAAAAGTTAGGAAAATGGCTCTGATTTTCGAGAGAAACCGTGAACGATCATCCCCAATCCGTAATCTTCAGCAACTATACGGTATGTTTTGGGCATCGCTATTTGTATCGATTTTTTTTAGCTACAGTGATATGCAAACCTAATTCAATCGTACGAATAGGCAATTGATTATGCATTAAGATAATTTTTTATGTTGTTAGTGTGTGTGTGTTGTTGTTGTTTATTGTTTCTACATAGAAAGCAACCAGAACTACTTCACTCTAAAAATCACCCACAGCGGAAAATTTACGTCACCACCAGGAAGGGTATATGTTGATCCAGTTGTTGCCTGGTATGATTGTGTTGATTATGACCTGTGTAGATGACATAGGTGTCAAAGGTGGGCTTTCAGGGTATCATTATAGGATACCAGGTGAGCCATTGGATGTTGGGTTGTACCCGTTGGAATGTGATGAGGATGTTATGAAACTGTTGGATTTGGTTCCAGCACATAGAGAGATTGAGGTTTTTGTTGAGGCGAAACGATTTAAAGCCAAAAGAGCCAGAAAATCAAGGGATGAAGTATCGGAGGTGCCTTCAAATGATGGTACCATTGGTCCAGAACAAGCTGAGGATCAATCCTAAATAATTGATGAAGTGCAGGAGGAGCCGTCAACTACTAATGTAAGTCGGGTTGTTGGTTCAGAGCAAGCTGAGCAACAACCGGAATTTACAGATGAAGACTTGTTCCAGTTTGCCCAATGATTGAGCCTAATCGGTCAACTAAAGTCAACCACAGATGTGGTCAATATAGTCAAACAGCTTAGATCCAATCTCCGTGGATAGTATAGAGTTTCCCCGGGTCGTTATGTTCCGACGAGATTGAAATGGTGTTTTGAAACGTTTATTGGAATGAGTGATACTGAGGATAGTAACCAAAGATGATTTATATTTGAATTACACTACTGGAATTATTTAGATAGCAGTATATAACAAGCACAGGAAACAAATATGTATACACGTAAACTAAAATTGAAACGGATACGATTACGTGCTAGGAAAAAGGTGAGTTTTAGGCTAAAATAAACTACAGGGGGTGAAAATGAAAATTTTACAAACTTAATTTTTAAAAGAAAATTTAATTAAAAAGAAAATTATTTTTTGATTATTTTATTATTTATTATTAATTATTTAAATAAAACTTATTTAATTATTTAATTTAAACTATTTAACTTATAATAAAAAGCTTTATAATACAAATTTAAACTAGAAAATTGAAAATTAAATTTTTAAAATTCTAAAATGACTTAAAACAAATTTAGAAATTAAAAATATATTTTTTTGTCTTTTTTTGGATTTAATATTAATTAATTACTAATTATAGTAATTAAACTAATTAAACTAATTTAAATTACTAAAAATACTAAAATGACTTAGATAATTATGAAAAATTTTATAAAACTAATTAACCATCACAGAAATCCTAAAAAATTATAAAAAGTTTATAAAAATTATATTTAGATTATTTTACTAATTATTATCCTAATTATTAATTAAAAACTATTTAAACTAAATTAATTAAGAAAAATAGAAAATGAACAGTGAAAATTATGAAAATTTTCCTAAAATTATTTTATGATATATAAAACCTAGGAAAAATATAAAAAGGTACTTTTGTTAACTAAAAATTAATAAAACTATTTAATTAACTAATGTTACTTAATTATTAATTAAACTAATATTAATTATAATATATACTAAATGAAAAGAGAAAAATCTAGAAAAATTTCTAAAAATACTTTAATATAAAAGGAATTTAAGAAAAATATAAAAATGAAAAAGTGCTTAATAATAAGCTGAGAGAAAATTTAAATAGACAAATCCTAATAAATAGAAGCTATCACTATTTTTAAATTTGGTTTTTCTTTGTTTTTCTTTTACACACTACTTTAAATATTGGAATTAAGAACTTTTTACAAAAGTACTTTGGTCAGAGCTTATAAATAAGCTGTATGAAAAGCTCACAAGTGGACAGGAAGTCCTAATAAGCTGTGAGATATGGATTTGTGGACCAAATAGCTACTAACAAGCTATAAGCTGATAACTAAGCTATAATTAACTGAGGTGAATCCAAAATAAGCAAAAAGGATAGAATAAGCACTTATGAATAAGCCAAAATCAACAAGAAGCACTTAAGCAAAACACAAGAACAAAACAGGTCTTAAACAAGGACCTTTGGACCTCTGTGGGGTTCACAGAAGTGAAAGGAGGTCCAAAATGAAACTTGACCCTTAAAGGTGACCAGGTCAACATCAAAATAAGCCAATAAGCTAGGCTTATGGCTTATTATTGAACATTTGGTGAGACTTGGAACTAGGCCACAAATACTGAATGCTCAGTATTGTTTCTGAGGACAGATCACAATGAAGGTCCAAATAAGCTAAGGGCAAATAAGCTAGAGTCCAAATTAACCTAGGGTCTGAGAAGCTGAGCTAATAAGCTCCTCAAAAAGCCAAAGGGCTAAGTGTGGGGTCCACTGGTTAAGCCACACAATGACTAAGAAAAATGGCCAATGGCCTGGTGCAGGGGAGGTTGCTTGCCATGCACCCTCAAATAAGCTTGTGCAAAAGCCACATAAAAAATCACAAATATAAGCTGATTATGGATTATTGTAGCTTAGGTGGTGTACTTTAACCTCTGAAAATTTTAAGTCCCAATTCCCAACACAAAATTTAGGAAAAATCTCACAAAAAGTAAGATTCTACACACTTAAGCAATTTTGACTTTTTACTTTGTTGAACAACTTTGACTTTGGTGAATTTTATTTGCTTCTAAATGACTGTAAATGATGTTATGAGTTGAAATAAGACTAAATTTACTAACCTTAGCTAGTTCTAACTTGATTTGATGATTATGAGATTTCACAAGCTTCACAGTTAAGTTGTATTGGATTTATAAGAAGATTTTGACTATTTGCTAAACAAGGGCTGAGTTTTATGACTAAAATCAACTAAAGTACCATGTAACAACTGGAAGGAATAACCAAAACTCACTAGATCCTAATGAATTCAGCAAATCCAAACACCCCTTTTAGAGACAGATTTTATGATTTTCAAAGCAATTGATAGTTAGAGCTCATGAGACTGATTCACAAAGATTAAATATGATGAAATAGATCAAATGTAACACAGATATACTAGCAACAATCACACATACCCAAGAATCTCTATGATGCTATAATGACTATAAAAAGGATTAAATGAGCAATTATAGATTCTAGCAAACAAGCATTCAGTTTTAAACCACAATCTTACTCAAATTCACTAAATAAACATACAAACACAGAGTTAAGCAAGATTGAGCAATGGAACAGTGAAAAAGGTAAAATGAGGAATAAACTTACAAAGTGCAATCCAAGCTAAACCAAGTAACCAAGGACCAGTAACACACCTAATGGCTTTCCACAAAGCCTCTAACCCATAGCCTTCCAAAATTCACTATGCTCCAGCTTGATCACCATCTTCATTGGTATTTTTGATTTTTTCTTTTTTTTTCTTTTTTTTTCTTTGTATTTTTGATTTTTTATTCTACACTAATTTTTATGGTTTCTAAAAGCTTTCAGAAGCTTTCTAGGAGCTTATATGAGCTTTGGAGTCCAGAACAATAACTATGAATACTTAATCAAACTATATGAGAATTTTTTGGATTTTTGAATTTGCATAAACTAGAATTATAAAATCAAACTGAGATTAGAACTTGAAATAGGCTTAGATTAACTTGAAAATGCTTAGTACACAGCTTTAAATTGGAAATTACAATAGAAATTGATAGATTACACTATTCGACTCTAATTTAAACTAAATTGACTACTGCCATTGTCTTTTGCCTTCTCTTCCTTTTATAAGCCCAAGTTAGGGTTTGTGGACACCCTCTGAGCGAATCCCATCATCATCGGATCATTGAAATGCATCCTAGCCGTCCATTGGGTTTTGGCGGGAAATATGGTTTTGGCATATTATGAGTGGTTGCGTGTGAAGGGTGGGGGAGCATTTATTGTGGCTTGTTTGTTAGGTGCAGAGGGTGGTGGAGAAGTGATAGGCAAGTGGGGGTGGGGGGATGAATACCATAAGTGGTTTCTGGTTTTGAAGGTGGGAGGGAAAGGTAGGGGAAGGGTGGTATTTGGTTGGGGTTTGACCGGGTTTGACCTGGTATTAAATACCAAGGGTGTTTGTTTGGGCTTTAGGATAAATGGGCCAAAGGAGGTGGATCAGGCTTGGGTTTGTTTTGGATTTGGGTTTATTAATACAAAGGGTCCGGTTTGGTTTGTACATTATAACAAGGACCAATTTTGTAATATTCTGAATTTGGGGGACTGATATTTCCAACTTGTCCAAAGTGTCTTCAAGTGTAAATCTTGCCAAGCTTAAATAGTACAAGGATTATTTGATAATTTCCATATTTGAAACTCCAGGGACTATATCTGCCAATTCTTGAAACTTCAGGGACTAGATGTGCAATTTCTCCAAACTTTTCATCCAGGGGTTATTTTTGACAAAGATGAATAGCGTAAGGACCATAATTGATTTTTCCAAAGTTTTAAATCCCAGGGACCATTTCTGAAAACTTTGCAAAGTACAGGGACCAAACTTGACAATTTTGAAACTTTTCACCAAAGGACTAATTATGATAACTTTTGATTTCAAAAGGACCTTTGGTGACTTTTCTTACAAAATAAAAGTCTAGGGACTAATTTTGACAAGTTTTGAAAGTTGAGGGACTGAAACTGCTAATTATGCAAACTTTGTTTGTTTTTCATCTGTTTTTAATCATTTTGCATCTGAAACATATAAAACACAATCCTGGGATATTTTCAGTATTTTGATGCATATTTGAGTGTTTTTGGATGTTTTGGCAGTCCAGATACGATAAAAATGATGAGTATTTACACACTCATCACCCAAGCTCAAGATAATGTTGGTGTGGAAGACGACTTGATTACGGGCATGGTCGAAGAACTTCAGGGTGAGGATGTGGTTTTTGAGATTAACAATGTTGATTTTGAAGATGTTGTTCCAAGGGATGATGTGGGCACCTCCACACTACAGGATAATGAGGAAGAAGATGTTGTGGATGTGTCTGAATTTGAAGGGGATGATGTGGGAACCCCCAGTGAGCCACCAGTGGACATGGGTGGGTTTACGTTTGATATTGATCCCCACTTTGATAATTTATCAAAATTAGCTGATCAGTGTATGGAAGATGATAATGATCATGATGTTGGCTATAATTTTGATGAGTTTCATAGTGATGAAGAAGGCAATTGTAACAGATTAGTTAACCTACGCAAGAAAAGGTTGAAAGAAATCAGGAGGGAGTACGAGGGTAGGCTGAATGTAAAGAAGGGAAGGGAGAGTTTTTTGCATCAAAAACATTTTCGAGACCCAAGGATATCAAACAAAAGCTGAGAACGTATGCGTTGGAGTCTCGAAGAGATATCAGGATTGAAAAGTGTTAGTGCAAATATTACGATATTTAATCTACACAGTCTCGTTTATTTTGATTGATGACAAACATATAACTTGATACATAAGGTAAAATGTACAAGTGACTTGTAATCTTATTTTGTCTCAACATACATTCAACACCTCTCAACCTCTCGAGTCCTCGTATGCTACAACACAGGTTCGTACATGTTTGTTATGTGGCATTATGATCAAAGCCCTTGACTAACCATTTAGAATGTTTAAAATACGGCTATATCATTAAGTATTTTAAAAGACTCACCACTTAGAATGATTAAAATACTTTGTGAGTCTTTAAGTATTTTAGGTGTCAAAGTGCATTTTAAGTATAAAATATAATAAGTGCCACATTAGGTGTCTAGGTAATATTAGTAAGTTTACAATTTATAAAAATGTGTCTTATAACAACATAAGTACATCAAAATTTTTTAGTAACTTACTAAATATCATATAACAAGTTAATACATTTTAGTAAGTTTACAATCTATAAAAATGTGTATTATAACAACATAAGTACATCAAACATTTTTAGTAACTTACTAAATATCATATAGCAAGTTAATACATTTTCTAATAACTTTACAAGTTTACTTTCATATACATTTTTATCAAAATAGAAAGTATATAATTACATCATCACATGGATCATCATATTCTAGAATGTATATCTTTTCAAATATTCTTGTAAGATATGTCATAGATCATGTAAGATATGTCATAGATTTTGTAAGATATGTTGTAGTTGACTTTGGAAAGATTGTGTAAGATCTTTGTTAGTTTTGGAAAACCATTTTACTTGACTGTCTATAAATAGCAAATCAACTTTAGTTGTTTTCTTATCACTTGAAAAACACACATTCTCTCTACACTTTTCATACATCTTAGATCAATAGAAAACCATGTAGAAAACACAATTAATCACCCTTATCATCATGATCATAATGCTTCTAACATTCATCTTTGTTGTAAGTATATCATACATCTTGATCCACCAAAGGAGCTTGGAGATCTAGCCATCATCATCCATCACAAGCATACATACATGAAGATCTATCACAACAAGCTTATAGAACTTGTGATCTTCATCCTTTAAAGGCTTTCCATCAATGAAAGTTCTTTTAGATTAGTCATTCATATCCATTAGACATTTATGTCTTGGAACATCATTGTACTCATTACAATCTATCATTATTGTTTAGATGGTTTATGTGTCTGTGCCATAAAACACAAGGTTTCTATGTTGGGCCACAAAACATAGCGGGAGTAGTTGTACCCTTGTAAAAGAACTCGACATCTAGCTTAGTGTCGGAAATATTGTATAGGCGAAGTTAGGAGTGGTTGTACCTTTGTAAAAGAACCCGGTGTTTAGCTTTGTACCGGAAAAAGTGTAAGCGACGATTGTAAGGTTTTCTCCGCCAAGAAGGGAGCTTGTTGATCTGGGTACTCGGGGAGTGGAGTAGGGCGGAAAGGAGATCCGTGACCAAACCACTATAAATCCTCATGTTCGGTTTGCTCTTTCCTTTTACTCATTGTTTTACTTTTATACTTGCACTATATTATTGTTTGTGTTGTAGCTTGATGATTATCCTTGTGTGATAACTTGTTATACCATATGCTTTATATTAGTCATAAGACTATTATTAGCATTTTTCATATTACAACAAGCTTGATCGGTAATTTTTCATACGCATGTTTTTAGAAAACAAAAACAAACCGGACTAATAATGGAGAAACTTGATTTATTGTAAACCATTATTCTTGCAGAATCTTATGTGATTTAAGGGGTTGGCCTTACATGCCATAATGCGTTAAATGCATCCTCGCATCGAGATTAGCAAACACAATGGTTTATACTATATTTGATACGACAAGTTAAAAGATTTTAAAACGGAAACGTATTCACCCCCCCCCCCCCCTCTACGTTTTCACAAAAAGTGTGACAAAGAAAGGGTTAGAGCGATTTGTAAAGGGATTGTTGTGGGTTATGGCAGAAATGACACTGGAAGTTGTCAACCATCGGGTTTTTGTTCACAGTCAAAGAGCAAGTTTGCCCATTCCAAAACCAACAAAAATAAGGCCAAGCCCATGTGCCCATGGTCCCTACATGTGTTAAAAGTGGGTGATGAACGTAGTTGGAGTGTGAAAACATTAAAAGATGAACATAAATGCCCCTAAACAAGAAAAATTAAATTGTTGACCGCACTATTCCTTTCATTCGAGGTTGCTAAAATTCTTCTTAGGGACCACAAAATTCCAACATCTGCAATAGTAATGGAAATAAATACAAACTTGCAGATCGATGTCCCTACGACAAAGATATCCAGAGCAAGGGATTTTGCAATGAAACGAATTGCGGGTAACCATGAAGAACACTATGCCAGTCTTAGGGATTACGCTTTGGAATTGAAAAATAAAAACAATGATACAACTGTGAAGATTCAAGTTGAAGCAAACCCTGATTCAAGTGATGCTGCAAGGGTTTTCAGACGGATCTATGTTTGTCTGGGTGCTTGAAAAAAGGTTACAAAGCTGGAAGAAGGGAAATACAGGTTTGGATGGGGCTTTTATCAAAGGACAATATAGTGGTCAAGTCTTAACTACTGTTGGTGTCGATAGCAATAACGGCCTCTAACAACTTGCCTACACAATAGTTGAAGCTGAGTCCAAGAGTTCATGGTTATGGTTCTTAGTAATCTTGGAGATGATCTTGATTTGCATCCCAATTCAAACTACACCTTTATCTCAGATAGACAAAAGGTACAAACATGGTGTAGATTCAATTAATTTATTTGCAACCCAATTTAATTCTCATTTATATATTAGTTTTTGTACAATTCAACAGGGGATATTACCAGCCATTGCAGAAATGTTTCCTGCTGCTGAACACCGATTCTGTGTGCGACACATATATGACAACATGAAATAGTTATTCAAGGGAGAGAATATCAAGGAACTTCTATGGAGGTGTGCTAGAGCATCAACAGTCCCTGAGTTTAATCGAGGAATGGAAGAGCTAAAATCAACGGACTCTAAAGCTTATGACTGGTTAAAGAAGATACCAACATCATCATGGTCAAGGTCACATTTTTTAGGTACAATATACACATATTATGCCTTTCATCTGTAATATTAATAAGATTAAAAATGATGTTGATATTGATATATTATATACAGGGAGAGCTAAATGTGACATCCTTCTTGTTAGATCGATGTACTCTGATCAAACTACTTTGTAGCTTGTAAAGGTTTAATAATATTAAGTAAAACTTAACACTATTAATATTGAAACACTGTTTAACCTTGTAAAGTATGCGGAATCTACTTAAAACAAAGCTTAAGAAGAACTTTTATATTAACCAAACTTTGAACCTGCTTTGTTACACAGATTCACTAACAATCCCTAACTATTATCGACTTTGAACAACTCTAAAACTTATCTCGACTAATACCTCTTAAGGCTCTTTATATAGATAACCTTAAGTTGGTTTACAACATATAACTTGAATGATAAGTCATTATCCCTAACTAATTCTAGAATATTCGTTCAATATTACACATTAATCCTTTAACTAATATTGCACATAAATCCTTGTTTCCTTCGAAGTACTTTGAACATTCTTCAGTAAACAGCAGTACTTTGACTTTTATCTTCAGCAGTACTTTGACTTTATTCTTCATGCAGCAGTACTTTGACATACAAAAGTACCTTGATCTTTTATATCCCAACAATCCTCCCCTAACTTGAACTCCACTTGTTTGATTTCAAGTTTCTTTGTTGTCTTTGATCTTCAAAATCTTTAATCATTTCAGAAAGATTGTTTCTTTAACTCTTTATCTTCTATCTGTCATGTGTCAAAGTACTCTTTATCAGCATCTTCTCTTGCAATAAATCTTCTCAGCTACTCAACAACATTCTGGTACAATAGTCATCGAATCTTTGAAAGTTTCATACTATTCTCATCACTTCCAGGTGTGTTAATTCTTGTGAGAGATGAATCATTGAAAATTAATGGATTTTGATGTCTCTTTACCAAAGCCATTAACTCTGGAGTAGCCAATGTTTTAGGTTAGAACAACCATGGTACATTGATAACCACATGATTTTTAGTAAATCATCAGCTATCAACGGATTGCTTTTGGACTAGTTAGTTCTTTGATATCAACCATGGTGAACTAATTACCAAAAATGGATTTTCCACAGCCTTTACCACAAGCCATTTTTCCTTGTGGGCTAGCCAACTCTTCACTTATACAGATATGGTGAGTTGAAACCATACAATTTTTAGTAAATTGTCAACTAAAAACGGATTTGATTATCACATCAGAGCCGTACCCTCTTGATGAGTCAAACTCTTTCTTGTCTGTTAAACATGGTGAGTTGATTACCATTTGTTGTGCAGTATAAATACTAACACCATGTGTTTCTTTTCAAATCCTTTTACTTCTCTTTTAAACATCAAAACTTTTTATTTTATTTTAAAGGACTTATACTGGTTTATATCAGCAAGCAGTACTTTGTTAAAGTACTGTTTGTCTTTGCAGTACTTTGAAAAAAATACTTATTATACAAAACAAATCATACCATTATTTTGCAATATTACTCTTCAGACTTGGTCCATCTGATAAATAGCTTGATAATA
Organism: Artemisia argyi; assembly: GCA_030686995.1. NCBI lineage: Eukaryota > Viridiplantae > Streptophyta > Magnoliopsida > Asterales > Asteraceae > Artemisia > Artemisia argyi. The sequence continues at coordinate 145,133,329 of CM060701.1, read as the reverse complement.
TCCAAAGCTACCTCAGATTCATCTTCAAGTTCCATTCCATGATCCAGCATTCTGAGCATAATTTCTATAATCAATGGATATCTCCTCTCAGCAAGCATATGAATCATGGTACCATATTCCATCTCTAGTGTATGAACTCCTGATGTAACACCCTAACCCGACACGGGTCAAAATGTTACAGTATGGTGACATATCAAAGCATACAAAGCATACAACGCAAGCGGAAGACTTATAATCATAAAGTTACAAAGATATTCTAAGGTTACAAAATGAAATGCTAGCTTTATACTAAAAGAATTACAAGTCAAAACAAATCTAGCTGGATCAAAATCTAAGTCCAATGCAAATGGGCTTCTAGTCATCGGGTAGTCCACTAATGCTTCTATGCGCTCTTCACCCAAACCTAGCTTCCAACCTAAAACCTGCTGCAGGAAAGGAAATGCGGCTGAGCTTAAAAAGCCCAGTGAACAGATATATAACAAAACAAACGGATAATCAGAACGTATATAAGTATAAGAAAAGAAATCATAAGCTCCTGCTGAAACACATATCATCTGTCAAATGCATAAGAGATCCACGATAACTGAACAAATATCATAAGTCAAATGAATAATGAGTACGAAGAGTCAAGTGATAATATGAATCATATAGTAACCAGAATCAAAGAGCACGTATCAACAAAGGCTTGTCTACCTGAGCCACTCGAATAGACACAAAGAAATATAGGAAAGCCACGAGCCGACCTACCAGAGCCACTCGAATAGGTCTCAAATCACATAATCACATATCCGTCAATTCATAAGGTGTACATAGAGTAGCTAGCTCCAATGTACCAGACGTGAAAGGGGTACAAGGCACGTACAGCCAGTCACCAAACCAAATCGTATCATATCATATCATATCAAAACAAATCCTAGGATGCATCCATACGCCCCCCATAAACAAATCATATACAAAGTGGCCAAGAGATCTCATATCATATCATAATCAGACGGGGACGCCGGGGACTAATCACACCGCCCCAGATAGTATCATGCCATTGGTGCCTCAATGACACACCCATGGTACCTCCATGAGTAGACTAAAAACTCGGGCATCAGAACAGAACATATCAGAACAAACAAAGCAAGGTTATCCATAACAAAATGCTCCCAGAGCATGACAGAACAGAATGTTCCAGAGCATAATATAACAGAATCTCGCAATCACATAATCATAATCAAAGTGGATAGCAAATCAGAATCAAATCAGAGGTATCATAGCAAGGCTCATATCAAATAAATCATATCAACGAATCATATCAAATGGATCATATCAATCATATCAAATGGGGAACATAGCAATGGCATAACTGAAGGGAATCTTAGGAGTGTCAAGGATCGAAAGAAAGTCATGAGAAGTCCCTACTGAAAAGGGATAGAATATCTGTACCTTAAACAGCAAATGAAACCATATTAGAAACATATGGACCGAGAGTTACTCCTTCTTCAGCGAATCTACACGAATTAATGACCGTCTTATTATTTATAAGCTCACTTTAATCAGATTACACATTTTTTATTTCTTTTTATTTTTAGTAACTTTTCGTTTTTATCAAGTTTCCCGAATCAACAAATTTCCATATTTAGTAAGCTTCCCGAAATAGTAATTTAATACTTTTAAGGTTCTAATTAACAATTAATAGTATTTAAGGGTTTAAAATGACAACTATAATAGTTTAGAGTTAATTTTGCCAATTTAGTAAAGTTTATGGTCAAAATATAAATTATCAAAATTAAATATTAAAAATATCAAATAAATTTATTTTAAGGTTTATACTATAATTTAATATTAAGATGATAATTTTAGACCCCGTCGTTCATAATTTATTAACGTATCTTTAATATTAATCTTAGACTATGACGACCAAAATATGTTATTATCACATGTATAATCGCACGATTCGTGTACATTCTCTTTACACGTACCTATAATTTCCCATTCGACTTACCCTCGATACACACACATGTTACGTATACCCACAAAATAACGAAACAAAACATATCATGAATTCACGAAATATAAGCCATACTTACACAACTGATTACATGTCTCTTATTTTATTTTATTGAGTTTCTTTACATGTCTTAGTAGTATATTAGAGATCATAAAAAAAGAGTCATTTAGATGACAAGACATAGGAGTGTGCATGACTATGAATTAAAAGGAAAACAGAAACAAGAATAGACGTGCGTAGTATCCAGTTTTTTTTTTTTTTTTTTTTTTTTTTTTTTTTTTTTTTTTTTTTTTTTTCATGTGACCAAAAATATAAGCTATTCGTTACTGATATATCCATTCGTATAATTATGTCTCACAAAACCAAAGATTGGTTTGCATGTTCTAAACATCTATATATGTCGCACGAATGATTTAATGACCAAACTAAAGAAGTATATCTCGACGGATCAAAAGCTTCCCAAAACAGAAATAAGGATTGACGTATATATATTTCATAGTTTCTCGATTGCATGTTACGTATATATACATGTTATATGTGTGTTGAAAGGATAGAAAACAAAGGGATAAATATACCTTCAAACAAAACGATAGACCAGAACTGAAACAAGGACCGAACACCCAGGTACAACCGCCAACTCGTGAACCACTAACGAAACACAACCGCAACCAACTTGGAGTACTCACGTACACGTATAGACACCGGTGCGGAAACCGAGATTTTTCGAGGTAGGATAGAACACATACCCCAACTTACACAGCCACATGTACACGACCACCACTCGTACAAATCACAACCACCAAACCGATCACCCACCTTGTCAAATACCCCTCGAACCTTCTTCGTACCTTCTTTCTTTTGAGATAAAATGAGTAGCCGAGAATAATTTAGGGTTTTTGTTTGTGTTTGAGAAATGTTATACGAATGAGGAATAGGAGAAACCAATTTTTTGGAATATAACTGAAAAAAGAAAGCCGAGTATGTGGGGATAGTTGGAGACTAGTTCTCCTTGAATTTTGGAATATAAAGTACTGGTTTTAAAGTTGATTTCTTATCTCTTCACTTTTTCGGATATACAATATCTTCATATGTATGAATGGGCCCAAATACAACCTTGGGAACGTGTGGTACAAATGAGAAAATGAAATCGGACATATTGAATACTTACTAGTCGTGTGGTGTTTTGTACGAATAAACAAATACCATCGGCCTTATAGAACTTGTGAAATGTGAGATAACACCAAAGGGAAAGAGTGTGTCGAAATATATACACTTAGGTTATAGTTACCTTTTCTTTGTAGTTTTTCATCACAATGTATAGTTCAACTTTGGTTTATAACGTATTCAAATGTTCAAGGATCTTATGAAATATTCGTATTAAATGTTCAAAGTTTATTCAGATTTTAGGTCATTATACCTGATGGCTCAAAGAATCTCCATCTTGTGATTTCTCAATTCTCTTGATCATTCCACAGAGGATCAACACTTGTTTCTTCAGTTTCCCAGATGGTAATTAAATCTCCAAGCAAAATTAATCCCACTCCTGATGCTTCAATCTCTGCATAGTATGTCTGCACTTGCATATATAAGTCATAGAGATCTGCCCTTGTGATAAAATGCAAAACATCCCATAACATGTTGAATACTGTGAAGCTTTCATCTTCTCTGTTGAACATAAGATAATTTCCTTCTTTTGATTTAACCACAGAGAATGAGATTATCTTGGACTTCTTTCCAGAATCTTCAATCTCCTTATTCTCAAAATCTACTACTCTGAAATAGTTTCTAAGTTCATCAACTGTATCTTCATGAATCATCTTCAGTCTTTTTGATAGTTGATCATCTTGAACTACTTTCTTTCTTTTCAATCTTCTTTCCTCAGCCTGTTCCTTTCTAATATCTTCTAAGTTCTTCTTTCTTTCAACTTCCATGGGTACAAAGTTTTCTACTTCCTTCCTGATATCTTCTTGTACTTTATCATCCAGTTTCTTTCCTGAGCAATAGTCATTGGCTTCTTTGTAATTGGTCTACTAACTTCTGCCAAATACTCAACATCATACTCAGCTTGTTGCTTTCTAGCAACCTCTGCATCCTCTGCAATCTTTAGTTCTCTGATCTGAGCAAGAGTAAATTTCTTCTTTTTCTTCTTAATATCTTTCTGCTTCATGATCCCTTTTCCTTTGTCTTTGGGATCTAACTCTTCAGATTTAGAAGTACTTTCAGCAACTTGTTGTGCAGGCTCAGAAATATGTATTCCTCCAGTAGATCTATTCAAATTCATCATAATCTGAGCAATTGTTTCATCATCACTTGCAGTATGCACCTTAACTACTTCTTGCTGTATAAAAGTACAAGGACCAGCTTCATCTTCATAACTAATTGTAGAAGGTCCAGCTGCAGTAATTCCACTTTCATCAATATTCATAGTAGAAGTACCTTGCTCAGCAGTACCTTGCAGATTTATGTTTTCTACTGCAGTACTTTGAACACCAGCACTTTGAGTTTGAGTACTTTGAATATTCTGTGCATCAACATCCTGCTCAACAATTTCTTGCTCAACAATATTTGCTTCTTCTTCAACTTGTTTCTCTGGCATAAAAGTCTTTAGAGACTTTGGACTTTCTGGATATTGCCAAAGATGAGCATCTTCTGAATATTTAATCTCAGCATCATCTCTATCCAAATTATCATGTGAAAGATGAAAGCACTATACCAAACGTAAGGGTAAACCAAATCTTTCTAGTTCAGCTAGCCTAATCTTGATTCCTCCCCAATTTGATAAAGGATGACTGCCTATGCCTCCTCTTGGACTTAGAAGTCTTCTTTGAAGATTTAGACTTTGGCTTCTGAGACTGTTTCTTTTCCTTCACATAAAGCCTAAAATTCTGAACAAGAGGCCAAACAAATTTCTTCAATCTTCTGAACTTCTTCCTTAACTTCTTGATTTCTGCAGCTTGAGCATTAACAGTTGTCTTCATCTTCTCCAATTCTTTAGTCAAAGCATAAGTACTCATAGCACCTTCAATTCCCTCATCTCCTCCAGGTGTTTGAATCCCACCTGTGGAAGTATAATCATTGGGAGTAGGTACTTGTGTATGCTCTGAAGCAGTACCTTTAGCAGAAGTACTTTGTGGAGAAGTACCTTTAGCAGAAACAAATTTATCCAAGGAAGCTGATACTGAGGGAGTCCTTTCACTAGAAACATCATGCTGAGGTGAAACAATAGGTGGTGTAGGGGTATGTACTGATGCAGAATGCTCAGCAGAATCAGATTGATCAGCATTATTAGAATGTGCAGAACCACTATTGTCTTCCTCATCCCTAACAGCTTGAGCTACCTCTAACATATAAGCATTAATAGGTGTATTCCTACCCGAAAAATTTACTCCCTTATGAGACATAAAAGTGAACACTTTAGGTGGCATCCTAATTGTGGGTACATAATCTTGAGGTTTTGGTATCCCATCTAATGGATTCTCTAAGAGAAGTTAAACAAATCTAAGATACATTAGAAAAGGTTTGCCAGCCTTAATATGTGTGAGCATACCTTCAAGGATCATGTATGAGAAATTGAAGGGTTGATTGGTAATAAGGCCAACAAATGCAGAAGCTATGGAATGACTAAATTGATCCCAAGCAGTACTCTTTGGACTTAAACAATGAAGTAAAACATGTATAAGAAACTTCCAATGAGGACTAACCATGGCTTTCTGAAAAGTAAGCTTATTCAATGGTCCTTCATACCCAATGTCTCTAAGTGTACTCCAAATCTCTTGTTTACCAAACAAAACAGAGCCTCCTTCATCTTCAAACAACAGAGCCTCTCTAATTGTTGCTTCTGTGACACGAATAGCTCTCCCAGCAACTGTAGCATGTATCACATCTTCCCCATCTTCAACCTCTGACCTTGCTGTATCCCAAAACTCATGTATCCAAGGTCCAATTATCTATGGGTTGACTAAGATTGAGTAACAGATGGTGGTTCCAGTGAGAAAATCAATAATCCCATGAAAATCAAGGTTATGTTGTGTTTTCTCAAGATTGGCTATCATGTTGTGTTTGGTGTTGGTTGGTCAATGTGCCATTATGATTAGGTTTAGAGAGAATAGTGGTAATCGGTGAATAATATGAATGAGTTGGATGAACAAGAATGGTGAATAGGTACGAGTGAATAAATAATAAAAAGATATGAGGTATATAAGGATAAGATATAAAAAATCACGGTTAATAAATAATTTTACCGTTATTTTTGGAAGTGAATATCCCCATATCTTTCGAAAGTTTGTTACCCGCAAATCTGACCGTTGGAATAGTATCTGACACGTCAGCATACCCTTTATGTCACCAAGCAGTACGTTTCATAAAGTATGGAGCAGTACCTTCAGTTATAAACCCAAACAGTATGTTGACCAAATTACTTCCCAAGCAAAATATCTTGAGAGTTGACTGTTTGACCAAAATATCTTTGAAAGTCAACCCTGAGTAATGACTATCTCCCCAAATTAATTCCCAAAGCTACCATGGTAAGTGAACTTCAATACTCTTCATTTAATGACCATATACCTTTACTTTTCCTATAAAAGCAACTTTACCAACAACAAAAAGCATTCATCTCTTCCTTCATTATCAGAACACAAAAACTAGTGAAAACAATGAGTCATATTCCTGTTGTGAACATCTCCTCTGACTGTGACTCTGAAATAAGTTACTACTCTGATTCTGAGTTTGAAGATCCAGGATGGTTGGATTACTTTCCTCCCCATGTAGAGTTTGTGAGACCCTATGAATCATCCTCATTAGTGAGTGTTGCAAACTCTTCCATAACTGATGCAGCCAGCACTACCAACAAAAATCCCAAGAAGAAAAAGTATGTCCCTGGTTCATCTCTGGCTAATGAGCTTCCACATGCTTTAACTGAAGCCCTGGAATCAGTAATACAGAACATGAAGTGGCCTGCTCCAAGGAAAGAGAAACCACCCATGCAAGTTCTTGGCCTAGCTTGCCCAAGAAAGCAAGCTTCTTTTGATGACAAAAGAAAGACTGCTCAGAAGGGAAAGCAGAGCTATGAGGGCAAGGGAAAATGGCCTATGGAGTAGGTTATGTGGAGCTTGGTAGTAGGTTGTAGTAGTTGTTTGTTTGTCTTGTCTTGTTTGTCTCTGTGTCTGTGTATCAACTTAGTTATGATGGATCTTGTGGAATGGTTGATGTAACTCCTTTCTGAATGATGAATAAGAAACTTGTCTTTTGAATGATACATGTAGCCTCCCCTCAAATAATGACTAACTACTAACGACTAATGCCTCCTCTCAAAAATAGCTTACATATTAATCATGCCAATACTCACAACTAAAAAAGTAAATCTTGAAACATCAAAGCCCTTTGTGAGTAGATCTGCTACATTATCATCAATATGAACTTTAACCACATTGATAAGCCTGTGTTCATAGCAATCTCTAATAAAATGATGCCTAATCTGAATGTGCTTGGTCTTGGAATGATAAACTGGATTCTTTACAATACAGATAGTACTCTCATTATCAATGTTGATAGGAGTATTCTTGAAGTTGAATCCATAATCCAAAAGCTGATTTTGCAACCAAAGTACTTGTGCACAACAACTTGCAGCAGCTACATACTCTGCTTCTGTGGAAGAGGTTGTTGCAATTGTTTGCTTCTTACATTGCCATGAGACTAATCTGCTTCCAAGGTACTGGCATCCTCCAGTTGTGGATCTTCTGTCATAGTTGTCTCCAGTATAATCACTGTCTGAAAAGGCTTATAGATGGAAAGGTGAATCCCTAGGATACCATAATCCTAGCTTAGGTTGTTGCCTAAGGTACCTGAAAATCCTCTTGACAGCATTCAAGTGTGACACCTTTGGATGAACTTGATGTCTTGCACATAAACACACAGCAAAGGTAATATCAGGTCTAGATGCAGTTAAATACATGAGACAGTCAATCATAGACCTGTATAATGTGACATCAACATCTTCTCCTTCTTCATCGTTTCCCAAAGGTTTGTTAGTATCCACTGGTGTAGATGTAGGCTTGACAGTTGTGAAATTGAATCTCTTAAGAATATCTGCAACATACTTATCTTGACAAATATATATTCCACTGCTTGACTGTTGCACTTGAAGTCCCAAGAAGAATGTTAATTCTCCCATTGAACTCATCTGAAACTCTTTCTGCATAAGATCTTCAAATTCCTTCACCATAGATTACTTAGTAGCACCAAAAATAATATCATCTACATACACTTGGACAAGCATGATATCCTTCTTATCTCTCTTGATAAACAAAGTCTTGTCAATAGCTCCTCTCCTATAACCATGTTGTAATAGAAAGTTGGAAAGTCTTTCATACCATGCCCTTGGAGCTTGATGAAGGCCATACAGAGCCTTGATAACCTTGTAGACTTTGTTTGGGTGTGCAGGATCTTCAAAACCAGGAGGTTGTTTGACATAAACTTCTTCTGTAATTTTGCCATATAGAAAAGCACTTTTAACATCCATTTGGTATACAGGAAGTCCCATATAGGATGCAAAAGCCAAAAATAGCCTGATGGCTTCAATCCTTGCCACAAGAGCAAAGACTTCATCATAGTCTACTCCTTCTTCCTGTCTATATCCTTGAGCCACTAATCTTGCCTTATTCTTGATAATATTCCCTCTTTCGTCTCTTTTTACCCTGAAGACCCATTTTGTTCCAATCAGTCTCTTACCATCAGGTAAATCACATAATACCCATACTTCTTGAAGTTTAAATTGTAACAGTTCTTCTTGCATAGCTTCCACCCAACTCTCCTTGCTTAATGCTTGTTTGATATTCTTTGGTTCTTCTTGAGATAGAAAACAAGCAAATAAACACAACTTCTGATCCTTGTGATTCACCCTATTTTGTTTATGTATAAAACTAAGTAGAGAAGTATGTTGTTGAGACATATTCTTAGCCTTAGTCCTTGTGAGCACTCCTGAAGCTGATGGTCCAATTATGTTGGTAATAGGATGAGTTTTGTGAATTCAGAGAGTCGGAGTTGGTGAAACTTCAAGATTATCTTCCAAATTAGTTAAATCAGGATCTTCATTAGAATATGAGAAAATGCCTTCTTGATCCAATTCATCATCAGTGTCTTCTAAGGTAATCTTGTTTGGATCATTCAAATCATCAGTATCTTCTAAGTCAGGCATATTAGAATCATTCACAGCATCCGTATTTATCTAAATTGAAGTATCTAAAGGTTGAAAAGTACTTTCAAATGGATTAGCAGCACTTTGGGGTAAAGTACTATCAGTGCCTTTAGCCTTCTTCTTTTCTGCTTCATAAGCTCTCCTTTGTTCATCTTCATAAGACTTAGCCATTGTTTCTTTAAAAAGCATCCTACTCAGTTCATCTTGAATGGCTTGATCGTCATTAGATAGCGGTATCTGTGGTGGAACAGTACTTTGAGGATCAACAGTACTGTTAGGTTCAACAGTACCTTGAGGCTCAGAAGTACTCTTCTTCTTATCATTGGCATTATCATTTGGCTCAACTTCAGATCTTAAATTAACATCATGAACAATGTACTGTGCTTCTTCTTCAGTGGGAGCAGCTTGATTTTCTTCCTTTACAGGTACATAATTCATAGATGAAGACATTAAATCAAGATCAAACATCCAATCAGGACCTTTACCTTTAGAATTTTCTTGCTCTTCTAGAAAATCAACATGAAGACATTCTTGAACCTTTTTGGTAGCCCTGTTGTACACTCTGAATCCTTTGCTTTTGGTACAATATCCCAATAAATATCCTTCATCTGACTTCCCATCAAATTTTCCCAAATTATCAGCAGTGTTTAAAATGGTTAGGGGACATCCAAAGGGTTTCATAAACTTGATGCTAGGCTTCTTTCCCATGAGTAACTCATAAGGTGTCTTCATTTGAGGTTTTGTCACTGATACTCTGTTCAACACATAACAAGCAGCACTTACAACCTCAGCCCAGAATGGAACAGGTAATTGAGAGTCTGCAAGCATTGTCCTTGCTGCTTCTATAAGAGTTCTATTCTTTCTTTCTGCAACTCCATTTTGTTGAGGAGTTCTAGCAATACTGAACTCTCTTTTAATTCCTTTCTTGGCACAAAAGTCATCCATTAGCTGATTCTTGAACTCAGTCCCATTATCACATCTAATGCCTCTTACCTTGAGTCTTAACTGATTTTCAAGTGCTATTATAAGATCATGAATAGCATCAAAAGTTTCATCTTTGAAGCATAAGAAAAAGACCCAACTAAATCTGCTATAGTCATCTGTTACAACCAAGCAGTACTTCTTCTTGTTCAGACTAGCAACTGAAACAGGTCCAAACAGATCCATGTGCAGCAATTCCAAAGGCTCTCTAATGGTTTTCTCATCAATCTTCTTACAGGAAGCCTTGTGTTGTTTACCCTTCTTACAAGCAAGACATGTGTGATCATTCTTGAATGTTTTAGAATGTAAACCTCTAACTAAATTTCCTTTGACCAGCTTATTGATGTTCTTGAAATTTACATGCCCCAATCTTCTGTGCCATTGATGTGCTTCTTCCATTGTTGCTCTTGCAATCAAACATGTTGCTCTTTCAGCAGAATTGACATTCTTTAAATCTATGTTGTACACATCATTAGTTCTTGGTGCTCTTAGCATCACCAAGTTTTTATCTTCTAACTTAAAATCAGGAGAAAGTATAAGACATTCTGTGTCAAAGAATAACACAGGGTACTTCTTATCACAAATCTGAGAGACTGACAAAAGATTGAATTTGAGCTCCTTTACATATCTAACATCCTCAAAATCAATGTTTCCTGCCTTGATAGTTCCTTTGCCAGTTATTCTTCCTCCATCAAGATCATTCCCAAATGCAACTTTTCCTCCAAAATAAGCTTTAAAATCTGACAAGAGCTCCTTTTCTCCTGTCATACTTCCAGAGCAACCACTATCTACAATAAGATGATCTTTAAAATCCTCTGCTGGGTTGCCCTGCATACACATGAAAAAGGTTAGTTAATTTTAGGAACCCAAGCCATTACTGACTTGTGTTCCCCTTGTGGAGTGACATACTCAAATTCTTTGAGTATGTAATCACCACTGTCTTTGAAAACATGATCAAGAATTAAGGTTTTTGTTTCCAAAACTGTTGGTTTATCATGATCAATTTTCCCTTTTTCACCATTAACCTCTGAAAGTACTGGTTCTTCCCCAGCAGTACTTTCTTTCTTAACCCATTTAGTTGTAACTTTTGGAGTTGGGCTCTGTGTTCTAGCATCTTTTCTTGTGTTGTAAGGCCTTATAGGTTTGTAGTAGTTGAATCTCCTAGGTCTTACACTTGAGTGTTTGCTAGAAGTATCTTGGTTAGGGAACTTTCTATCAGTACTTTGTAAAGGTACTGAGGGTTTAGAGTATGATCTTTTCTGATGAGGGTACCTATAGTCTTTTGAGAAATTACTATGGTTAACCCTATTTGTGTAATTCCAAACTGGTTTGTTGTCCCTTGGCTTATTCTCCCTATGACTTGGCTGTGCAGTTCTGGTCTTTGGATATTTACTTAAGTATTCTGAATGATAGTCACAGTCTTTAATCAAATGATGAGGACTATAACATACATAACAGACTTTTGGACCAAAATCCCCAAATCCCATTCCATAAGGTTTTCTAAAATTAGAAGTATTTTGAAAGCATTTTCTTGGAGGTACTGATGAGTGATAAGTAGTACTTTGAAAAGTGTTTGAACGTATTGCTTGTTTTGAAAATTTTTTCTCATCAACCTTAGGTGCTTCAACAGATTTTTCTAAAGTTTCAGGATTAGATTGACTTTTAAGCTTTTTCCTAAACTCTAGATTATCTACCCCATAACAAGAAACATCTTTTCTAGGTGGTTGAAAGCTACCTGTGGGATTAGGAACTGCATTATATCCCTTGTCTTTCTTAAATTCAGGAGGTGTTGGACTAGGGTATTCCTCATCACTAGAAGTGTTTTCATCTAAACTTATGAACTCTTCATCACTAGTGGAGGTATCTACTGTAAGATTTAGTTCCTTACCCTTAAATGGAATGCCTTCATTGCTATTATTATCATAACCTAGGCCAGTTTTAATGTTTGATGTTCTTTGCTTTTCAACAAATTGAACATGTGACAGACCTGATTCATTCCAAAAAGCAAGTTTTTCTAACAACTTATCTCTCTCAGCAGTAACTTTCTCTAGTTCAGACACCTTACATCCTAGTTTCCATTTACTCAACTTAACTAGGTATTCCTATTGCTTATATGTTTCAGCCCATGCTACTTCATTGTTTTCATGTGTAATTATTTTGGCCTCCATTGACTCTAAAGTCAATTGATAGCCAGTTATCTCAGCCCTAGCCTTTTGAAATTTTTCTCTTTTAGCTACATATTCACTAAGTAACTTTTGATACATATCACTGCACTTAGAGCATACCTCAGAGCTAGTGGATGAACTTGGTGAAGTAGCTACCATAGAAAGTTGAACAGGTGCTTCTTCAAACTCCATGCTCCAATCAAAGCTTTATAGACCATCTCTTAACTCCAAAGCAGCATATCCAGGTTCTTCATCAAATGTTGTGCTCCAGTCTTCCAATGCAACCATTGAATAGGTTACAGGTTCATCATCAAATTCATTGGACCAATCAATCTCTGATAGATTCTCTTAAGCAACCAAAGCTTTTGGTTTTGGTTCAGTAATTGGAATCTCTTTTCTTTCAAGCTTGGGTGGTTCAATCATCTTGTTTGCTTGATACTTTGCAAATTGAATTCCTTTGCAAAGTGACCAGTCCGTAGACAGTTGAAGCACTCAATCTTGGACTTATCAAATGTTATTCCCTGTTTGGCTCGGAAATTGATGCCTTTTCCAGTCTTATTCACATACTTCTTGATCCTTGCAGTGAGCATGGCAACTTGCCATCTGATATCAATTTCTTCCAAAGCATCATCATCTATTTGCAATACATCCTCTTGATAGGTTACAGGTAGAGATGCTTGTTGAGCAAAGAATGAACATAGAACATCATTTGAGGTGGGGGGTAATTGATTGTGATGAAGTGGTAGTGACCATTGTTGTACATGGAACCTGAATTTCAGTCACAGTACTTTGGACAGGATAAGCAGTACCTTTGTTGGAAGTACTGCTTCTGTTTTTAGAAGAGACAAAAGCAATGTTTTGGGTTTTCTGATGTGTGCTTGAACCTGTAGTACCATTCATCTCATGCTCATACACCTTCAGATTGTTGTAGAGATCATCAAAGTCCATTGTATCCAGCCCTTGTTGTCCTCTGATCGTAGTAGCAACTACATGCCATGCAGATGGCAAACTTCTCAAGAACTTCAAATTAGCATCTTCAACTGATGCCTCAGCATCATATAGTTCTAGCATACTCAGAAGATTTTGGAATCTTTCATAAGCAGAATCAAGACCTTCTCTTTCACCAACAGTGAAAGTTTCATATTGTTGCTTCAACAAGTTCCTGTGCATTTTCTTGGAAGCATCATTACCTCCAAACTTCTTTTTAATTGCAGCCCATAGTTGTTTGGCATCCTTGGCATCATGAAACTTTAATAAGTGACCATCAGGAATAGCAGAGAGCAGTATGTTGAGAGCTTTGTCTTGATTTCTTTTAGTAGCAGCTGGTATGGTTGGTTTAGGTGGTGTTGGTTGTCCAGGAATCTCCACTGGTTCTTCAAGTTGCATATTACCATTGACAATCACATCCCATAGTGCATGGTCTGTGATGGCGATGTACTGCCTCATCTTCATGTCCCATAAGTCATATTCTCCCTTCTTGACAATAGGAATTCTAACAGCAGTGATTGATGGAGCAGGTGCAGCCTCTGTCGACATCTTGAAGGGTTTGTAGTAAAATCGGTTTAAAGGTTTTTCTTCTTAATCAGAGTTTCCAACACAAGCTCTGATACCACTTGTTGGATCGATGTACTCTGATCAAACTACTTTGTAGCTTGTAAAGGTTTAATAATATTAAGTAAACTTAACACTATTAATATTGAAACATTGTTTAACCTTGTAAAGTATGCGGAATCTACTTAAAACAAAGCTTAAGAAGAACTTTTATATTAACCAAACTTTGAACCTGCTTTGTTACACAAATTCACTAACAATCCCTAACTACTATCGACTTTGAACAACTCTAAAACTTATCTCGACTAATACCTCTTAAGGCTCTTTATATAGATAACCTTAAGTATGTTTACAACATATAACTTGAACGATAAGTCATTATCCCTAACTAATTCTAGAATATTCGTTCAATATTACACATTAATCCTTTAACTAATATTGTAACACCCCCAATTCATGTATGCAGTGGAATTCGAACTGGGTGTTACTCGATGGCACAATAGTCACAATAATAGAAAACGAACTCAAATTTAGTCGTTTTAAAAGATTTATCATTCAAATTATATAAATATCAGAGATTACAAAATGAGGTCCCAGATGGTTCCATGTTTACAAATTTCATTAATTGAGTTTTGAATGATAATAAAATTTATAGCCCTCTTGAGTATCCGTGTCCTTCCGTGCCATCCTTGATCGTCATGAACCTGAAATACATGCTTGAGAGGTCAACACAAAGGTTGAGTGATATTCGTAGAGTTTGGTTAAATCGTTTGAACACAATAATCGTAGTGTGAGCTATAGACTCACACTCATAATTAGAAAACAAAATCGTTATTTATTTCACTAAGCTCATGCAACCAAAACATTAACATCGAACCAACAAAATTGGCATTATAGAAGCCCTATCAAGGTACTTTTGCCATTATACCGCTAAATCTCAAATATAGTGCATTTGTGTGAACTCATCGTTGTTCAACACAAATGGGATCCGTCAATCCCAATAGATCTATTCACAATATTCGCGCTCACTATAGGTAGTGACTAATGGTTCATGATATAGGGACTTCGAACATGGCAATCGTTACTTAGTGACAATAAAACATAGTCGGGAAGCATACATTAGAAAGCATTGTGTTCGAGTAGAAAAATAATAGCATGTATTCCCCCCATGGGTTTGTAAAATAGTTAAACAATAGAAAGTGGGGCTACGAACTCACCTTAAGTAAGATAGCAAGTAATGAAGGTAATGGTTGGATCGTGAAGGTTTCTACGAGCAACCTATAATAGAATGTTGCGACTTAGGATTGGAGTAAAGAATATGAATAAGTGCCTATATATATATATATATATATATATATATATATATATATATATATATATATATATATATATATATATATATATATATATATATATATATATATATATATATATATATCTTGCATCTAGTCCATGATGTGGTATGATGTATATTGTAAGTCTTTGAAAGAAAAGTTTCATGAAACATGTATGTTTTATATATCATTTACTACCGTTCGGGCCGACATAATTCAGAAGTTATGTTAGTAAGCGTTCGAGGAGCCAGGACACTTTAATTCATAAATCCACAATTCATCTCGACGGCTTACATAATGAGCTCCTCACATGAGGCTCCCTACTATTGTAGTAGTTGATAAAATATATAGATATAAGTTTCGATCCGAAAAGTTACATGTCCGATATTTGAATAAACTTAGGAAAGTTTATTCTTACATGAAGATTGTTATTAGGGGAAGTTTCATAAGTCTTGTATGACCATTTTTCTTTGTAATATCTCATGGATCCTTTTAAGTGAAGTAGATCCAAATTGCTTGTTCAAGTTATCGCCAATTCCTTGTTTCATGTTTACGCCTAAGTAAGCTTACATGGTCATTTCGTCATGGCCTAGCCATGACCTTTGGTCCTTGTTCCAAGGTCAGGAGACTCAACCTTGGCTTTAGCCATGGTTGTGGTCTTGATTATAGGTCATAAGACCCCTTTGGTCTTTATAAACCATAACCTATATATAATGACTTTGGTCTAAAAATGGGCTGTTAAGAATTTGAAGAAATTATCACTCAAAAAGCGTTTTCAGGGCTCGAGCTTCTTTACCCTTGAACGAAAACGTCGTTCCGGACAACTTTCGTGTTTTAACTTTTTGATGAATCGGACCAGAAGGGTGACTTTTAAAATGGCAGAATGCAAAAACAGTAGGTTTTGGCAGTTTCGGGGTTTTGGTTTTGCTAACTTCAAATGGTCATAACTTTTGACTCGTATGCTCGTTTTAGGTGGTTCAAATTGCTATGGTTTACTTGTTAAGTCCTATACTGTAATATGTAATGATCCAATATCATAAATTTACCATTTTGGTCAGGTCTTACCAAGAAAGTCACTAGTTTACTTGTTTTAATAACTTATCTTAACAATCAATTACGACAACTTGTTTTACTCATTTTTATACATCATGGACTTGCATACAAGACATAATATAGCAAGAATAATAGGTAAATAACATGAACATGATTATTTAACAAAAATCATGTTAGGGTTTGGCTTACAACTTTTGGCTTTCAAATAAAGAAAGGAAGTAACTAGTAAGGATAGGACTTTGATAGACTTGCTTCAACCCACTTCACTTCATGCAATCTTTCTACTCTTGTAATCTTGAAAGATGGATGATGAAGGTTGAGGTGACTTGAGTGGATTCAAACTCAAGAGAAATCACCAAAGTATATGAGGTTATGGAAGTGTTTTGATAACCTAAGATCAAATTAGGGTTTCTACCTTGAACTTGCCCTTGAATCTTGCTAGAATTTGGAAGAAATAAAGCTAAGTGTGGAGTGGTTTTGGTGGGTGAGTGTGGCGTACAAATGAGAGGGATGAGGGCTTATATAGTGAGTTGAGGAGGTTACATGTATTGACTTGTCAAAGCTTGTAAAGGAAGCTTATACACATGTAAACATCTCATGACTAAACGCATGAGATCAAGCCACATATGTGATGACTCCCTCCCCCCTAGGGCGGTTCAAAAGCTTGGGGAGGAAGGGTTGGACTTTGGATGATATTATCCTAGCTTATGAAGTAAGTTTTGACTCCGTGAAATGCTAACCGTAAGTTGTTACATCACAAAACGTAAAATCGGGTATCGTAAAAATACGAAACTTGGAAGAATGATTAAACTTGTCAAAATACTACATAATAAAATATAAAATGAGTGGTAGGTTCCATTGGGGTGGTAAAACCCTGCTAAAACTGGAAACACGGGTCTAAAACGCGTAATACGTAAAATGTACGAATATTGCGTAAAATTGAGAAAAGTAAAATGTTACTTTTCTAATAGGATATAAATGATTTAAAATGACTTATAATGTCTAGACTGGGCTTAGTCTAGTGTCGGTTGGTATTAAATGTCTTTTAGACATCAAACCGTAAGCCTAAAAATCAAGGAATGACTTATAAAATCAAGGAATGATTTTTGGTCAAAGGAGGAGGGAAAAATATGTTGACTTTTTCTAATAAGTTGAAAACTCAAATAGTCTTAGAAATGCGGTGCAGGTATAGGCTAAGGTTACGGCTGAGTAAAAACGCTTAAAAACTGAAAATTCCAGTTTTTCACGGCCGAGGCTTATTTTGGTCATGTTTTTCTCAGTCACGATTAATTCTCGAATAAATCATGAGTGTGTCAAACATTTTTCTGATGTGGGGTCACTTAACGCGGTCGAGTTTCGTTGTGCGTAGAATTTCTGAATGACGTTTTACCCTAAAACGTATAATTCCTTAATAACTTTCGCAAAAATGATCTGACGAATGTCAAACATTTAATTTGCCATGGAAATGATTTATCACTCGAGAATATGAAATAAAAATCAACTTTCAGGAAAATTTCGGGAAAATGAATAGTAAAATGAATAGTAAATTTTCCGGGAATAGTAATTAACCTGAAATTGTGAATTGTTACAGTCTCTACCCCTTACGGGGAACTTCGTCCCGAAGTTCTGTGTGTGTTATACGTTGGAGTGGTGTCGATGAAAAGGTGTGGTTACTTATGAGGATTAGAGTGATGTAGTTTGATTTGTCGTTTCAGTGTATGGCGTAGGATGAGGTTACTTATGAGAAGTTTGTTTCTAAGAAAAACATACGGGTGACTGCTCCCAGCATAACATGATCCCTCCTGAATTAGACATAGGTGATCAGGCTATGTATAATTTAGGACCGATAATGTGATGTTCGGTTTAGTCACGTAGTATTGTGCTTCTTAAAAGTTTTAGATGGTATTCAATCTTGTAAAGCTGATGAGGTTGCTTGTGGTGTAACTAAAGATGATTTGTGCTTTAAAAGTGCATCAAGATCAGAAAGTGAGCTTGTGGGATTAAGGGTTGTGAAGATGATGATGGTGAGAAGGTTAAGAAGGTTTGTGTTCTTCATTTTGGTATGTTGAGATTTAGTGGTTTGTGATGAAAGTTGGAAATGAAGGCATGATATTGATTTATAGGGTGGTATCAACGAAATGATTTTTCTAAGATGGTGGTAGAATATCTTGGAGTAAAATGATGTGAAACAATAAAGTGATAACAAAATAGCTTGAAGTAAAATTTGTTGAATGGTTTATAAGATAACTGGGTAAATCTTATAGAATGGTAATAGTCTGCTAAACAATCAAATTGGTTTGGAGATAGAAAGTACAATAGATGAGAATTATCACAAAAAGTTGTTTATTGAACAGTAAATATCCTTAAGTCATAAAACTCCCATTACTAGGGATGACATACACGTAGTACAACATAGTGCATGATCTTTGATGGGAAATGATAGAATAATTACGTTGGAGGTTTGAATCATAACACATGATAGCATAAAGCAAAAGTTTTATTCATAAAACGTTGATTGATTACAAGATTGAAACTTATTACAAGTTTCTTCAAAATCTACTAACTGATACTTTCAGTTTAGTAATTACAACGTTTTTACTATCGCTAGTTATTACATAGATTTTGTAACATTTACTAACTGAGTCTAATCAGTTTAGTAGTACAAAAGTTAACTAGTATCATCACACTAGTCTATTGTGGGTTAGAAGGTCCGAGCAGCTCTGATTGATCGGCAACTTCTTGGTTTAGTGTGTCATAGAGGTACGAGTCAATGAAGTTTGAGAAGCTGTAGTTTTCATGTTGACTTTCTTGTTGGATCAATGGTGGTCGAGGTACGATCCAAAATGAGTGATCCAATTCATCATATGTAGGGATATCAAAGGGGAGTGATAGTGGTGGTGGTAATGGCTCTAGTACATATTCATACTCATTATCCTCCTCGGAGTCTGCCTCAACCCAATTTTGTTCAAAATAATTATAAATATTCATCGCAAAATTAGTTGGCATTGGTTCATCCTCTTCTTCGTCGGTTGAATCTTTGAAAGGTTCTTCTTCGTCATCAGAAGCGAAGGCATTTACGAAGTCAAATCCGAACTCGGGTGAGGGTGGTAAGACTTGGAAGTTATTAGGTAGAGTGGGCACATAATCGGAAGAAGTGGGTACGCACATGATTTCTATGAGAAGAATTACTATGTTAAAACAATTCAATGTTTATGGGAAGTGCTCAAAATATGGCAAGCATATATATAGCAATATACTAATATGTTTATGTAGCCTAACATGCATAATAAGTCCATAATCGTCTGGAGGACGGAAGGCACGAAGAGCGGAAGGCTATAAAATGTTTTTGCTTGTAATTGTGGTTATAGTTTAGGTCTCAATTAGACCCGTTTCTCTATAACCATGGCTCTGATACCAATCTGTAACACCCCCAATTCATGTATGCAGCGGAATTCAAACTGGGTGTTACTCGATGGCACAATAGTCACAATAATAGAAAACGAACTCCAATTGAGTCGTTTTAAAAGATTTATCATTCAAATTATATAAATATCAGAGATTACAAAATGAGGTCCCAGATGGTTCCATGTTTACAAATTTCATTAATTGAGTTTTGAATGATAATAAAATTTATAGCCCTCTTGAGTATCCGTGTCCTTCCGTGCCATCCTTGATCGTCATGAACCTGAAATACATGCTTGAGAGGTCAACACAAAGGTTGAGTGATATTCGTAGAGTTTGGTTAAATCGTTTGAACACAATAATCGTAGTGTGAGCTATAGACTCACACTCATAGTTAGAAAACAAAATCGTTATTTATTTCACTAAGCTCATGCAACCAAAACATTAACATCGAACCAACAAAATTGGCATTATAGAAGCCCTATCAAGGTACTTTTGTCATTATACCGCTAAATCTCAAATATAGTGCATTTGTGTGAACTCATCGTTGTTCAACACAAATGGGATCCGTCAATCCCAATAGATCTATTCACAATATTCGCGCTCACTATAGGTAGTGACTAATGGTTCATGATATAGGGACTTCGAACATGGCAATCGTTACTTAGTGACAATAAAACATAGTCGGGAAGCATACATTAGAAAGCATTGTGTTCGAGTAGAAAAATAATAGCATGTATTCCCCACATGGGTTTGTAAAATAGTTAAACAATAGAAAGTGGGGCTACGAACTCACCTTAAGTAAGATAGCAAGTAATGAAGGTAATGGTTGGATCGTGAAGGTTTCTACGAGCAACCTATAATAGAATGTTGCGACTTAGGATTGGAGTAAAGAATATGAATAAGTGCCTATATATATATCTTGCATCTAGTCCATGATGTGGTATGATGTATATTGTAAGTCTTTGAAAGAAAAGTTTCTTGAAACATGTATGTTTTATATATCATTTACTACCGTTCGGGCCGACATAATTCAGAAGTCATGTTAGTAAGCGTTCGAGGAGCCAGGACACTTTAATTCGTAAATCCACAACTCATCTCGACGGCTTACATAATGAACTCCTCACATGAGGCTTCCTACTATTGTAGTAGTTGATAAAATATATAGATATAAGTTTCGATCCGAAAAGTTACATGTCCGATATTTGAATAAACTTAGGAAAGTTTATTCTTACATGAAGATTGTTATTAGGGGAAGTTTCATAAGTCTTGTATGACCATTTTTCTTTGTAATATCTCATGGTTCCTTTTAAGTGAAGTAGATCCAAATTGCTTGTTCAAGTTATCGCCAATTCCTTGTTTCATGTTTACGCCTAAGTAAGCTTACATGGTCATTTCGTCATGGCCTAGCCATGACCTTTGGTCCTTGTTCCAAGGTCAGGAGACTCAACCTTGGCTTTAGCCATGGTTGTGGTCTTGATTATAGGTCATAAGACCCCTTTGGTCTTTATAAACCATAACCTATATATAATGACTTTGGTCAAAAAATGGGCTGTTAAGAATTTGAAGAAATTATCACTCAAAAAGCGTTTTCAGGGCTCGAGCTTCTTTGTTCCTGAACGAAAACGTCGTTCCGGACAACTTTCGTGCTTTAACTTTTTGATGAATCGGACCAGAAGGGTGACTTTTAAAATGGCAGAATGCAAAAACAGTAGGTTTTGGCAGTTTCGGCGTTTTTGTTTTGCTAACTTCAAATGGTCATAACTTTTGACTCGTATACTCGTTTTAGGTGGTTCAAATTGCTATGGTTTACTTGTTAAGTCCTCTACTGTAATATGTAATGATCCAATATCATAAATTTACCATTTTGATCAGGTCTTACCAAGAAAGTCACTAGTTTACTTGTTTTAATAACTTATCTTAACAATCAATTACGACAACTTGTTTTACTCATTTTTATACATCATGGACTTGCATACAAGACATAATATAGCAAGAATAATAGGTAAATAACATGAACATGATTGTTTAACAAAAAGCATGTTAGGGTTTGGCTTACAACTTTTGGCTTTCAAATAAAGAAAGGAAGTAACTAGTAAGGATAGGACTTTGATAGACTTGCTTCAACCCACTTCACTTCATGCAATCTTTCTACTCTTGTAATCTTGAAAGATGGATGATGAAGGTTGAGGTGACTTGAGTGGATTCAAACTCAAGAGAAATCACCAAAGTATATGAGGTTATGGAAGTGTTTTGATAACCTAAGATCAAACTAGGGTTTCTACCTTGAACTTGCCCTTGAATCTTGCTAGAATTTGGAAGAAATAAAGCTAAGTGTGGAGTGGTTTTGGTGGGTGAGTGTGGCGTACAAATGAGAGGGATGAGGGCTTATATAGTGAGTTGAGGAGGTTACATGTATTGACTTGTCAAAGCTTGTAAAGGAAGCTTATACACATGTAAACATCTCATGACTAAACGCATGAGATCAAGCCACATATGTGATGACTCCCTCCCCCCTAGGGCGGTTCAAAAGCTTGGGGAGGAAGGGTTGGACTTTGGATGATATTATCCTAGCTTATGAAGTAAGTTTTGATTCCGTGAAATGCTAACCGTAAGTTGTTACATCACAAAACGTAAAACCGGGTATCGTAAAAATACAAAACTTGGAAGAATGATTAAACTTGTCAAAATACTACATAATAAAATATAAAATGAGTGGTAGGTTCCATTGGGGTGGTAAAACCCTGCTAAAACTGGAAACACGGGTCTAAAATGCATAATACGTAAAATGTACGAATATTGCGTAAAATTGAGAAAAGTAAAATGTTACTTTTCTAATAGGATATAAATGATTTAAAATGACTTATAATGTCTAGACTGGGCTCAGTCTAGTGTCGGTTGGTATTAAATGTCTTTTAGACATCAAACCGTAAGCCTAAAAATCAAGGAATGACTTATAAAATCAAGGAATGATTTTTGGTCAAAGGAGGAGGGAAAAATATGTTGACTTTTTCTAATAAGTTGAAAACTCAAATAGTCTTAGAAATGCGGTGCAGGTATAGGCTAAGGTTACGGCTGAGTAAAAACGCTTAAAAACTGAAAATTCCAGTTTTTCACGGCCGAGGCTTATTTTGGTCATGTTTTTCTCAGTCACGATTAATTCTCGAATAAATCATGAGTGTGTCAAATATTTTTCTGATGTGGGGTCACTTAACGTGGTCGAGTTTCGTTGTGCGTAGAATTCCTGAATGACGTTTTACCCTAAAACGTATAATTCCTTAATAACTTTCGCAAAAATGATCTGACGAATGTCAAACATTTAATTTGCCATGGAAATGATTTATCACTCGAGAATATGAAATAAAAATCAACTTTCGGGAAAATTTCGGGAAAAATGAATAGTAAAATGAATAGTAAAAGTGAATAATAAATTTTCCGGGAATAGTAATTAACCTGAAATTGTGAATTGTTACAAATATTGCACATAAGTCCTTGTTTCCTTCGAAGTACTTTGAACATTCTTCAGTAAACAGCAGTACTTTGACTTTTATCTTCAGCAGTACTTTGACTTTATTCTTCATGCAGCAGTACTTTGACATACAGAAGTACCTTGATCTTTTATATCCCAACACTTCTTAATAACTTATGTGAATCTTTCAATAGCAAGTTAGTGGGCGGCAGAGATCAACCAATCATTGGTTGTTTGGAATACATCAGGGAGTATCTTACGAAGAGAATTGTTAGTGTGTAGCATGTAATAGACAGATGTGAAGGTCCCTTAACCCCAACAACAACTAAAATTTTAGAAGATATCAAGTATGAAACAAATGATTATAATGTTTTATGGGGTGGGGGGATACATACCAGTGTAAGGGTGCTTGGGGTGACCAATGTGTTGTGAATATGCCAAAAAGGGAATGCACCTGTAGGAGATGGGAACTCACTGGTATTCCATGTAAGCATGTTGTTGCGGCTATCAACGACATGGCTAAACACAACAAGGGGTCAATTGACAACCAGGTTGCGATCCCAGAGGATTATGTGTCCCCATGTTATTGGTTAACCACATGGAAGGAGATGTATCAGTACAAGATTGAAGGAATTACAGGTCCAGGCTTTTGGCCCAAATGCAATATTCCTAGCAACTTAAAGCCACCTCACCACCATATTCCAATTGGAAGACCACGAAAGAAGAGAAGAGTGTCAAAGGATGAGATTGCTGAACAGATTATGAAAAAATCAATGGTGAGAAATGGGAAGCTGTCAAAGAAGGGCAAGACAGTCAAATGTGGTGCATGTGGTGGCCTGGTGGGTAGGGTCACAATAAGAGGTTTTGTACTGGTCGAAGAGACACCCAAAATAGAACAAGAAAGGAAGGAGTACCAGATGATGTACTAGAAAGAACTACTCAGCTAGTGGGATCTTCTGCAACAGAGGTGAGAGAAGGGCCAAGCCAGCCAGTTGGAACACAAGCAAGTGACGTAGCAGCAGGGCCAAGTCAACCATTTGGAACACAAGCAAGTGAGGTATCACAATCAACAAGGAATGGTGGAGGTCAAAGCAAGAAGAGTGCGACGAGAAAAAGCAAGGTTTCCAAGTGAGTCACTGATGTGTGCTTATTAACACATCATTTATAGTCCTTAAATAAGACCAAATACACCAAATACTAACCAAATATGCCAAGAGAATGTGTGTTTTTGTATTTGTGTATGTGCAGGTACGGATATGTGAAAAATGAACAAAAATAAAGCCAAAACCGACAAAAAACGAGCACGAGATTGGAAAAGGGTCAAAAGCCGGAGCCGGGGAAGCTTAATAATCAAAGAAAGCTCAAAATGTCATAAGAAGTCCTCAATGATTCACAAAGTTGCATAAATGGTCCCTTGTGAAAGATTTGAAGAATTGGCAATTTTAGTCCCTACACTTTCAAGCAATTACAAAAATGGTCCCTTGGAAGAAAAGTCAAATGATGGTCCTCCATGATTCAAAGATTTACAAGAATTTCCCTTGGAAAATATTTTAGAGAAAAGTCAGAATTGGTCCCCTAAGATTCAGAATTGTACAACATTAGTCCTTGAATAATCTTATTAATCCTAAATCTATTAACACTACACCGGATTTGGTCCATATCCCTAGCCCAAACCAATAAACAAAGCCCAACATCACCACACCTTCCAACCCAGCCTGCTACTCAAATAACCCGGTCAACCCTTACCCCGGTCAAATAATCCGGTCAAGCCCAATAACAATAAAAATCCCAAATCAAAAATACCCGCCCCTTTTTACCAACACACCTAGAAAATTCACTGTTCCTAGAACCCTAGGTTTCACCGTACACCAATTAACCCAGTGTGAATTATAATTACCAAATGATTAGTGCTTCTAGAAGCTCTTGCACATGTCAGGGAATGTCAGGGACTAACACATGGACCAATCACAGCATACACGGAGGATTAGTCACATCAATCATTCAATCTAAGGGTCCAAAATGATTGGATGCATCTGGAAGCGTGATCAAAGGCCACAAATGACTCAAAGAAACACAAGGGCACACGGATTGATGAGCTGGATTCCAAGGACTTCACCCTCAGCAGCCTATAAATACCCCCTTCTTCATGTATTGGTGTGTAGTTGTGTAGGTTTTCATTATTGTCTAAGTTCACTGTTTTAAGCTTATTGTATTTTTTTTCCTTTCCAAGTATTGTACTTAACATTTTAGTTTTAATATAATTTCCATTTCAGCTTATTTTCTTATTTAGTTTAATTTAGCACTGCTTATTTTAAACTTGTTATTGTTACTTTAAATTCAGTTCTTATTTAATCTGTTTTACTTAAATTGAAAAATAAAAAAATAGAAAAAATTCAAATATATATATATATATAATATCAAAATAGTTTTTCTTAATTCATATTAAGCTTCAATAAGCTTATTGTGAGTGATATAAGCTTATATAAACTCTATAGTTTACTGTGAGCTTGTTGTGTCTTAAATTTCCAAAAGTTACATAAGGTCAACATAGTCAACTGCATCAGCTTATTTAATAAGCTAGCTTATTTGGAGAACAAAGGTAGCCAAGAAGGTGTCCACTTGGTATGTCATAAAGACAGGCAAGCTTAGTGAATCCCCCTCTGTTTTGCTGAGGGGGAATTGGCTTTGTAAGTTCTACTCATTTTCATTTTTATTATTACATAAGTAGTATAACAATAGTATAGATCTATATTATTTGCTTATTTCTATTTCTGAATAATAGTTGCTTAATATTATTGATTTATTTAAGTTTAGTTTATCATTTGTTTGAATAGATTTGGTTTGCAACTGTTTCATTCATCTGTCATAATCATTGGATCTAAGTAGTTTTGGTTCTGAGTTATTTATCTGAGATCTGTGTTTTCTGTGTTGATTTGGTGTTAATTGGATCTATTTGGCACTGAGGTTGAGATTTGAATTTTTTTGGATCAGATTTGAGGAAGTAATTGTGTGACAATCACTTTAAAAGGGTGTTTAGTTCATTGTGATTTGCTGGGTTCATTGTTGTTTCTGAGGATACTAGTGGTTTAGATATCAAACTTAAGTTGCATTTAGGCTAAAATAATCATAAAAAATCAGTTGCTATTAATTAAAAAGTCAAAATCACTTTTGCTTCTTCATAGTTGCATATCTGTTAAGTATTCTAGGTTGCATAATCATATTAGCAGTTACATTAGTTGTAGGTTTAGCTTATTCCACTTACAAATTAGGTTAATATAACAATCTCAGTAAGATTTAAGCATTTACAAGTCATTTTAGTCAAAACAACTTGGAAATCAAAAAGTCAAAGGTAATTGTTACTCAATTTTTGGTCAAACTTTTGTGTGTCTTCCTAGTAATCATTACTGGTTGAAATTACTTGTTGTTTGCTGATTTTAGAAGCTTAGTAGTTAGTTAAACAATTTCAAAGAGAAAATTCTGGTTTGGCACTCATTTGCTTATTGAATAAATTGTTTGAAGTTGACTGATTGAGCCCTGAGTCTACCCTGCACACCAGTTTTTGACCAAGCTTCTAGGCTACTATTAGGTAATTAAATTGGATTGGGGATCAGTTTTGTTGGTGAATTTGGTATTTCAGCTGGATAGTTAGTTGTTTGCCCCCATAAGATCACCATCTACAGCTTATTGAGATTGCTTATTTAGTCAATCAAGTTGTGAGGTTTGTGCATAGAATCTGTTTTTAGTATAGGGCTGCAAATCTGTTCTTTTGCTCATTATCAGTGATTATTTGCTCATCTGAGTTCACTAGTACCTGAAGTTGTTGTTTCCATTGTGATTTTACCATTTGCTTATCCTGATTGTGCACTACTTATTTGATAATACCTTATTTGCATCTGCTTTGACCTCATTTCTGTTTCTGAGTATAATCTGGTTTAAACTTTGTTCATCTGAGCTTATTAGGGTCATAAGTACATTTGGTTAAGTCTTGGTCAACTCTGGGTCAAAGTTGCTTATCAATAAGCATTTTCTTATAAGTAGTTTCATAGCTTATTGCATTTCCACAGCTTATTTTCAACTTTTCAAATTTTTCCTAAGTTTAGAATAGTATTTTAGATTTTCCCTGAATTTTTCATATTTTTCTGAGTCCATTTGCTATTTTTCTTATTTAATTTCCATTTTTATTCAATTTTTAATACTTTTTAATTACCAAAAATTCCAAAAAAATCAGAAAAAGCCTAGAAAAAACAAAAATTATTTTAGAAATTTATTTTCAGTTATTTTAGATTTTTAGAAATTAATTTTGCACTTTTCCCATTTATTTTCTATTTTTTATTAATTTTTAATTAGTTTAAATACTTTGTAATTCCCAAAAATTACACAAAAAGCCAAAAAAAAATTAGTTTTTAGTTTTAAAATTACTATT
Organism: Artemisia argyi; assembly: GCA_030686995.1. Classification (NCBI taxonomy): domain Eukaryota; kingdom Viridiplantae; phylum Streptophyta; class Magnoliopsida; order Asterales; family Asteraceae; genus Artemisia; species Artemisia argyi. The sequence continues at coordinate 145,105,763 of CM060701.1, read as the reverse complement.
TAGTTATTTTACAATTTTTAAAATTTATTTTGTATTTTTCTCACTTTATTTGAATTTTCTTTTAATTTTTAATTAGATAAATCAATTTTAATTCATAATAATTAAACAAAAGGTCAAAAAAATATTTTTCTTTTTCTCAAAATTTTCTTTTATCATTTTTAATTTTTTAAAATTATTTTCAAGTCCGTAGGAGTAGTGTAGCTTAAAATCACTTTTTATTTCGTACGTTTACGTTTATTTCGCGTTTTGGCTTACGGTTTTAAGCTTACGTTAGTTTTTAGTTTAATTACTTGAAATACGTGCTTAAGTGATTATTTGTGCTTTATTTACTTATTCATTAGTATAATCTCATCAATATCACTTTTTACCACTTTCACGACACGTTTCACGAATCGGGAATTCGAAATTCCATTCACCCTTCACACGGACTACGACCTCGGGTTATCCGTATTTCTTTGTGGATTTCTTGAGTAATACTATACTATAATATACTTGATTTGAATTTATCACACCAGTCACCACCATTGTGATGGTGCAATAAACTTATTTGGTTATTTGTTTGTGTGTTTTAACACAATGAGTGTATGGATTATGTAACTAAGTTTTTGTCTTCTAGACAATAATTTGTACTTGGTTTGTTTTAAACTTTGATTAATTAGGAATGATATTTGTTTTCATTTGGGCTTACAATCATCATTTGCTGCATAATGCTCTGCACAATTCTAAGACTTTGTAGTTTGACATCATCATATAATTAGGAATGGTATTTGTTTTCATTTAGATTTACAATCATCATTTACTACATAATGCTCTGCACAATTCTAAGACTTTGTTTTGACTTTAGTAAGTCAAAGTTGATAAGGAACCCGAAACCAAGTTTGCTACATAGTGATTCAGCAAGTAAAATGAACATTATTGACTACATTGGTCTTATTATAATAACAACAAGCAACTACGATGATCCCACTATGTAACACTGATTGAGCCTGAATGGTCAACCTAAATCAACCAGTGTGAGTAGTCAACAAGGTCAGACAGCCTAGAGTCAATGCTTCGGGTAATATAGGGTATCACCAGGTCGTTATGTCCTAGCGAGGTGTGAATGGTACTAAAGCGTGCTTGTGATCGGGTGATATTCACAGGAAAGGGGTAGGATGATTATACTACTTATTTTTAGCTGAAAATGATACAAATACTTGATATGGACAAAAACTGAAAAGCCAGATAAGTGAAAACGTTTTAAAACTTAAAAAGTACGTTTAAGTTTAAATAAACGTCAACGTACCAAATAAAAAGTGAAAACTGAAATCTGAAAACCCTCGGGGGAGAAAATGACTTTTTTACAAACCTAAGGATGAAAGAAAATTTTTAGAAAAAGAAAATGAATTTTTACACTAATTAATTATTTAATACTAATTAAATACTATTTAATACTACTTATTAATATTTAAATAACTTAAATACAATATAATATTATTGTAATACTAGAAAAGTGACAACTAAATTTCTAAAATTATAAAATAACTAAAAACTGATTTTAAAACAAAAAATATTTTTTTTTGTCTTTTTGTGGATTTTTTATTAATTATTTACTAATTTAATATTAATTACCTAATTAAACTTAAACAAAATTATTAAAAAAACTAAAAGGTCTTAGAAAATTAAGAAAAATTTTATAAAACTAATTAACCATCACAATAATCTTTAAAAAAATTATAAAAAGTTGGTTTTATGTATTTTTAAACTATTTTACTAATTATTATCCTAATTATTAATTAATTACCAATTAAACTAATTAAATTCTAAAAAATAGAAAATGAACAGTAAAAATTATGAGAAAATTCCTAAAATTATATTATATTATATAAAAGCTAGGAAAAATAAAAAAAACTAGGTATTACCTGATAAAAACTAATTATGCTATTTAATACTTAAATATTAATTAATTAGTACTTAAACTATATTTTATTCTAGTAATTACTAAATGACAAGAGAAAACTCTAGAAAAATTCCTAAAAATACTTTAATATGAAAGAAACTTAAGAAAAATATAAAAATGCCAATTACTTAAAAAAAAGCTAAAAAGGAAAATTAAAAAAATAATTAATATTAAATAGAAACTATCACTTAATTTTAATTTGGATTTTTCTGGTTTGTCTTTTAGAAATCTATTTAAATACTAAAAATAGGAAATTTTTGTGAAGACAACTTTTTTCTAGCTTAAAAATAAGCAAAATGGACACTAAAAGGCTTATACAGTTGACTTTTGTTGACTTTTGAAGGAAATGAACCTCTGTGGGGTCCACACGGGTGGATTTTGGTTCAAATAAGTTACTTGGACAGGAATAAGCTAGAAACTAGCAAATAAGCCCACTGAATAAGCCAAATAGCCAAAATAAGCACTTGATTTCCTTAATTGCACACAGAAAATGGGACAGAGTTTGGTGCTGTCTAGGGGGCCCACAAGGGTGATTAAGCTCAAGAGCTTGGTTGGAATGGAGAGAGGGCCTTGTGGGGGGTTGAAAGGACCCAAGGGCGGCATGTGGGACCCACTGAGGTGGCCTGTAGGACCCAACAAAGTGGTGGTTATGGGACTGTGTTGCTGCAGTAGGGGAGGTGACTCTCCCTGCAGGTGTGTTTGGGAGGGTGTAGAGCCCACACAAAAAATCACAAAAATATAATGAAAGTGGGATTTCACAGTTGAGGTGGGAGACTATGTATTGTGAAAGTTTCAAAGCCTGGATCCTAACACAAAATTCAAAACAATTCTTGGGATATTTGCATTTTTCCTGAGGTATGCAATTTTGACTTTTGTAATGAACTTGAAATGTTGACTTTGGTGAGTTTAAGATCTAATCTAATGACTGAAATAGATATTATAGGTTGCTAGGAGACTAAAATAAGCTAAGCTACTTGTTTATACAACTAATGACATGATTATGGAACCCAAAGTACCAACAGTGAATGAGATTATGGAGATTAAAGCTAATATTGACTTTTTATCAAACAAACTCTGGATTTTTCACTTTGACTGAGCAAATATGACCTAAAGTGATATGTGTAGACCCAAGTTAACAACAAGTAAACCTTGTATCACAGTAAACAACCTAAATCCAATCACACCTTAAAAGGGACTGTTTTTGTGATTTATAATACAAGTGAGTGACTTAAGCCAAGATTTTGATGCAGGAGTACTTATAATGTTATAATAAACTGAAATGAGCATGTAAGGACCAACAAGGACATCAAATACCTAAATATACCTTATTATACTAAATTGGCAGTTAAGTTGAGCAATAAAGCAACAAAGGATCATAATGAACAACCATGAGATATAAAACAATTAATCAACTAACATACACCAACTAAGCCTAGAAACACAGAAAAATCAACTAATAAGCAAGCTACAGTGATTATGCAAAAAATGAGTAAATTGCTTACAAATGTCATGTGTGATCCAAAACCAATTACCAAAGAATCAAACCTACCCTAATTCCTCCCTTGATGATCTAATACCCACAGCAATCCACCATCAATCATACTCCTTGCTTCAATCAGTCTCCATAGTGAATTTTTATTTATTTGCTATTTTCTTGATTTTTTTTTTATTTTTGATTTGTACACTACTAATCTGACTTTTAATGGTTTCTAATAGCTAATATAAGCTATATAGGAGCCTACATGAGCTACTTAGTCCATGATAACAACTATGAACATCATTGAACTAAAGTGAGACTTTTGAAAATTCAAACAAGCATAAACTGATTTCAGAATAGAATACTGAAATTGATCATTGATATGATTCTTAAATACACTGAAAACTTGAGATTTCACTTTAAAACTAAGTTTTATAACATGAAAATGGAATTACATTAAAAACGACATAAAAACTAAGATAAAAACTAGCTGCTTTGCTCTGCTGCTTCCCCCTCCTTTTATATATGAAAGATAGGGTTCCAAGTGGTCCTCTGTAGTTTTTCCCATCAACAATCTCAGCCCTTGGATGGGAGTTAGATGATCTTGACCCTTGAATCCATTTTTGGCGCCAATTTCTTTTTTTGTCAAGTAGGGGTTGAGTGAGGGCAATGGTGAGGCAATTAAAGCTTCTTAGAGCTTTGTAGAGGTGGAGGGGACTAGAGCAAGTGTTGGTGAGGTGGGGGTAAGGTGAAGTGACAGAGCATGCTGCAAGTGGAGGGGGAGTGTGAAAGGTTGTTTGACTTATTTTGATTGAGGGGGGAATAAAAAATGGGGGTAGTATTATTATTTGTGGAGGATTGGGCTAGGGGAGTGGCTGGATTGCATGTTTGGGCCTGGGGGTTATAAGGTTGGGCTTGGGGGTGAGATTGTTTGTATTTTGGATTGGGTTTGGTTTGTGATATCAAGGGGATCCGTTTGGTTTAAGTAGAAATTACCACAAGGACTAAAATTGCAAAGTCTGATTTTTTTTAGGGTGAGTTGTGGTATTTTTCCCAAGTATTCACAAGGACCATTCATGCCAAGTTTCACATTCCCAAGAACCATTTTGATGTTTTTCAAGTTTTGAAAATCCCAGGGACCATTTTTGACATTTATGAAACTTGGCGGACCAAAGTTGTAATTTTGCAATTTTGAACTTTAAAGGACTTATTTTGACAACTTGTGAATCCCCAAGGACTTGATGATATTTTTCCATATTTTTTTTAAATAACCAGGGACTAGTTTTGACATTTTATGAAAGTTGGGGGACTGAAACTGCCAATTTTGCAAACTTTGTTCGTTTTTCATTTGTTTTTACTCATTTTGCATTTAAAACATATAAAAAACAATCCTGGGATATTTTCAGTATTTTGATGCATTTTCGAGTGTTTTTGGATGTTTTGCAGTTCAGATTTGACCAAAAATGATGAGTGTTTAAGCACTCATCAATCCCCCACACTAAACTATTGCTAGTCCCTAACAATCTTTTAAGAAAACTTAATGGATTTGAATCTCTTTTCCAAAAGCCATTACTTCTGGAGTAGCCAAATGTTTCAGTTCAAGTAAGAACCATGGTACACTGATAACCATATGATTTTTAGCAAACCATAAGCTGTCAACGGTTTTGATTTGTCTTTACCAGAAGCCGTTTGCTTCTGGACTAGCCAACTCTTGATGGAACGTAGTCAACATCTTGGTGAGCTGATTACCAATTATGGTTTTCCACTGCCTTTACCACAAGCCATAATCTTGCGGGCTAGCCAACTCTTTTACTTTTTAGGATATGAAGAGTTGAATACCATACAATTTTCGGCAAATTGTCAACCATCAACGGATTTGAGTTATCTTTACCAAGAGCCGTTTGCTCCTTTATTAGCCAATCCTTTTGTCGTTTAGACATGGTGGACTGATAACCACAAAATTTTTTTGAAATAAAGTGAAAAAAAATTAAAATTTTGGCCAAAAACGGGGGTAATAGAAGGTATAATGTGGTAAAATTCGCTAGAATTCCCCCCCCCCCCCCCCACACACACTTAGAATTGAATATTGTCCTCAATAATCAAAGTCCCGGCTATTATGCCGACTCTTTGAACGGAAAAAGGCAATATTCTAAGCTAACTGCGGGAATATCATTTTTCACTTTATTTACATATACATATAAACACACCTTTTTTTTTTTTTTTTTTTTTGAAACTAGAACTTGAAATTTACATATATACATTGCAAACAGCTGGGGACGGCCACTCCCCCACACTTGGGTGTTAGAAAGTAGAAAGAAGTCAGAGACATGGGTGAAAACCCATGTTGTGCTACTGTTTTTGTTCATCGAGTCGCTAGCTTGACTCGATCCCCGAATTCATTGGTTCTTGGGGAAAGTTTGGAGATCAGGAACAACCATGGATGGTATGTCCTCTCCAAAGTAATGTTTCAAACGATGCCCATTCACTTTGAAATTTGGTCCGTTATTTTGAGATAGTTCGACGGTGCCATAAGGATAAACTTTTGCGATAGTGAATGGGCCAGTCCAACGGGTTTTGAGTTTTCCCGAGAAGATCTTGAGTCTAGAGTTGAAAAGAAGGACTCAGTCACCAACGATAAAAACGCGGTTCTTGATTTTTGAGTCATGAATCTTCTTTGTATTTTCCTTGTAGATCAAAGAGTTCTCGTAAGCTTGATCACGAAGTTCATTTAATTCATTCAGTTGAACTTTTCGATGATCACCCGCAGTTTTGAGGTCAAAATTTGCATGCTTGGGGGCCCAATAGGCTTTATGCTCAAGCTCAATCGGTAGATGGCACGCTTTCCCGTACACAAGCTTGTAAGGTGTACACCCGATGGGTGTTTTGTAAGCTGAACGGAAAGCCCAAAGTGCATCATCTAATTTGTCTGACCACGATGCATGATTTTCACCTACGGTTCTTTCTAAGATTCTTTTAATGCCCCGATTGGAAACTTCTACTTGTCCACTTGTTTGTGGATGGTACGCAGTAGAAAGACGGTAAGTTACACCATACTTTTGCATGACTTTATCAAATTTGTCATTGCAAAAATGCGTACCATGATCACTGATAATAGCACGTGGAGTACCAAATCGAGCAAAAAGAGCTTTCAAGAATTTCACAACAACTCGGGCATCATTAGTGGGTAAAGCTTTCGCTTCAACCCATTTTGACAAATAGTCAACAGCCACGAGTATGTACTTGTTTCCATGAGATGACGGAAATGGCCCCATAAAGTCGATGCCCCAGACGTCAAAGATTTCACAAACTTGAATTGCATTTTGAGGCATTTCATTCTTTTGTGAAATATTCCCGTGACCTTGACAAGCGTCACAGGATTTGACTAATTCCTGGGCATCCTTGTAAATCGTGGGCCAATAGAAATCGGAGTCAAACACCTTTTTGGCGGTGTAGTTTGGATTGTGGTGGCCCCCCGTGGGACCAGCATGATAAGCCTTTAGAATTTCAGTGGATTCCTGACCATAAACACACCGCCGGATGACTTGATCCGCACAGATTTTGAAAAGGTAGGGGTCGTCCCAGAAATAGTGTTTTACATCCTTAAAGAATTTATTTTTCTGTTGGGACGACATCCCTTTCACAACAAAGTTACCCGCATGGTAATTTACAAAGTCGGCAAACCAGGGGGTAGTCGAATCTCAACGAAAAGAAACCGCATTGAGGGTTTCAAGAGGAAATGTTTCATTTATTTCCTTTTTCTCGAAAGCATCTTGGTGAGGGTTTTCAAGACGAGAGAGATGATCAGCAGCTAGGTTCTCAGCTCCTTTTTTATCACGAATAATGATATCAAATTCTTGCAAGAGGAGAACCCAACGGAGCAATCTTGGCTTTGCATCTTGTTTTGCAAAGAGATATTTGAGAGCCGAGTGATCCGTATACACTATGCATTTGGTTAGGATTAAGTACGGCCGAAACTTTTCAAATGCATACACCACGGCCAACAATTCTTTTTCTGTTGTGGTGTAATGAGCTTGAGCCTCGATCATTGTTTTGCTTGCATAGTGGATTGGCTTAAAGTGTTTTAATTTGTGTTGCCCCAAGACTGCCCCTATTGCATAATCACTAGCATCACACATGAGTTCGAAGGGCAAGTCCCAATCGGGGGCAACAAAAATCGGTGCCTCAGTAAGCTTTTTCTTCAATGTTTCAAAAGCTTCAATGCACTCGGGGGAGAAGATAAAAGGAACATCCTTTTCGAGGAGATGGGTCATAGGCCGGGCGATCTTTGAAAAATCTTGAATAAACCTACGATAAAAACCGGCATAACCCAAAAAGCTCCTAATACCCTTGACGGTAGTGGGATGAGGTAATTTTGCGATGACATCAACTTTGGCTTTGTCAACCTCAATCCCGTTTTTTGAAATTTTATGGCCGAGGACAATGCCCTCTTTGACCATAAAGTGACTCTTCTCCCAGTTTAGACATAACCTTGTGTCTTCACAACGTTTGAGCATGTTGTCTAAATGGGAGAGACATGATTGAAATGAATCCCCAATGACCGAGAAATCATCCATAAAGACCTCCATAGTTTTCCCGATCATGTCGGAAAATATGGCCATCATACATCTTTGAAACATGCCCGGAGCATTACATAAACCAAATGGCATACGTTTATAGGCAAAAGTTCCATAGGGGCACGTGAAAGTGGTCTTTTCTTGATCCTGCGAATCAATGGGAATCTGAAAGTAACCCGAGAAACCATCGAGGAAGCAATAGTACTCATTCCCCGCTAATCTTTCGAGCATCTGATCCATAAAGGGTAGAGGAAAATGGTCTTTGCGGGTGGCGTCATTTAGCTTGCAATAGTCAATACATACACGCCAACCCGTAACCAATCGAGTTGGAATCAACTCGTTTTCTTCGTTAGTGACAAAAGTAATGCCACCCTTTTTTGGAACACAATGTATGGGACTAACCCAATGACTGTCCGAGATAGTGTAAATCAGACCGGCATCAAGGAGTTTTAAAACTTCTTGTTTGATGACCTCATGAATTTTTGGATTCACCCTTCTTTGTTGTTGGACTGCTGGTTTGAAGTCATCCTCCATTAAAATTTTGTGGGTACAAAATTCGGGGTCAATGCCCTTGATGTCGGAGAGTCTCCAAGCAATTGCTTGTTTATGTGACTTCAAAACCTTTATTAGAGCAGCCTTTTCCTCAACACTTAAATCTTTAGCAATTATGACGGGTAATTTATCATCACCCTCCAGAAATGCATATTCAAGATGAGGCGGTAAGTCCTTAAGTTCGACCTCCAGAAAGTCATCAGTTTTCTCAATATTTTTGACTTCCTCTTTATGAAGTGTTTGTGGTAGAACAGGAAGAGAAGAGGGATATTCGTTTAATAATTTCTCTAGTAAGAGAATATCTCTCTCGGGGTCAATCTCTTGGTTATCGATTCCATCGAGAACCGAATCACTCTTGAGAAAAGCCTCAATTTCCTCTAAGATGAAGTCACTTCCCTCAAGCGGAGTGAGGGAAGGAGAATAATTGGCAATGATGGGATGAGAAGATGGAGTGAAGTTTTCACTCGGAGAATCATCAACGAAACCTAAAACCTCTTGAGCGTATTCCTCGGTAGCAACATCCATGACATCTATTCGGTTAACCGATTCAGAGTCATAATTGGAGGAGTACCTTGAAGTTTGATTGAGGTTGAAGGTGACTGCTTCAGTTCCAACACGCAATGTGATCTCTTGCTCATATACATCGATAAGTGCATGCCCAGTTCTAAGGAATCCCCTTCCAAGAATTAGAGGGACCCTTGAATCGGCATCAAAGTCAACAATCACAAAATCGGCCGGAAAATGGAACTTTCCCACTTTAACGAACACGTCCTCAGCAATGCCAAGAGGACGAGATATTGAACGATCGGCAAGCTCTAGAGTCATGCACGTGGGAGTAAGTTCGGGAAGAGATAGTTTCTTCCACACATAATATGGCATCAGGTTAATGCTAGCACCCATATCGGCCAAGGCGAAGCATTCAACCATCCTCGGAAAAACACATGGAATTAGGAATTTTCCGGGGTCTCCAAGCTTCTCGGGAAGCTTCTTCAAGAGAACCGCTGAGCAGTTTTCATTAAGAGGAATTCTAGCCATTTCAAATAACTTTTCCTTATTACTTAACATATTTTTGATTGTTGAAGCGAATTTAGGCATCAAGATGATAGCATCCGCGAAACTAATGTCAAAGTGCAAATATTGGAAGATTTGGAAAAACTTATCCATTTGGTGACTAGCCTTTTCGCGAAGCTTTTGTTCATTGAGACGTGATGGGTAAGGAATAGAAGTTTTGGATTAAGGGTTGTCCACTGGAGTTTCTGGTGGTTCAAAGACAACTTCAGGCATACATCTAGTTTCTGGAATAACCTGAGGTTGGACGTGTGCGGTACTTCGTGAGCTAGGAGATTGCACTTTGTCCGTTGTCACCTCAGGTTCACGTTCCACTACCTTTGGAGGAGAGGAAGAAGAGGTAGTAGGAATCGCGGGTTCATCATATGAAGCACCACTTCTTGTTGTGATCGCCTTAGCGTCGCCCCTCGGGTTAGCGATCGTGTTGCTCGGTAAAGTAGTACCTGAGCCCGAGGGTCGATCATTTAAAGACTTCTTGATATCAGAAATCTAGCTGACCAACAACTTGTTCAACTCTTCTTGGGATTTCATGAATTGCTTTAACAACTCATCAAATGAAGGCCAGTTGGAACAATGGCTTGATTCGGATTAGGAAAATTTGGAGCTCGATTGTTCGGATTGGGACTTTGATTTTGAAAATTACCCTGATTAGGGTTGTTGTTTCCATGAAAATATCCGGGATTGAAATTATCCTGACCTTGGTTTCGATTAAAGTTTCCTTGATTTTGGAAACCTTGATTTTGGAAACCTTGGTTTTGATTTTGAAAACCGTGAACCTGATTGAAGTTACCTTGGTTTTGAAAACCTTGGTTCACTCTATTTTGATTTTGGTTACGGTTTCGGACATTTTGGTTTTGATTAAAACCGGGAGGTCCAGGGTAGTGATGAGGACGATAGTTCGGGTCCATAGGAGGGCGGTATTGATTGCCTCCTTGATTTTGGGACCCAGTAACAGCATGAGCTTCATATGGAGTACCTTCAGTAGCTGTGCAATTGTAGTAGGCGTGCGGCCCACCACAAGTCACACAGACTTCCACTTTTTTAACCTCAGCAGGTGGAGGATGTTGTGGAAAAGATACTTTCTTTTGTTGAGCGAGAACCAAAGCTTAAATAGCTTCAGTGAGCTTGTCAATCTTAGCATCCGTGCTAGACTGACTCACAGGAGATGAAGTAGAAGGACCCGCACTAATTTGGGAAACAACCGGCTTGCTTCGTGTAGAGCGGACCTTGGACTTGTTTTCCATGATTGCTAAAGCTTCTTTGGTGGTTCTACTCAAGAAGTTACCTCCCGCGGAGGCATTGAGTGAATCCTGATCAGCTTGGCTCACACCATTGTAGAAAGTATCGAGTTGCATCAACTCGGAGAAACCATGATGTGGACACTTGCGAAGTAATTCTTTGAAACGATCCCACGCTTCACCAAATGATTCATCATATTTCTGAGTGAACTTGGTGATTTCATTCTTAAGACTTGTGGTCTTGGAAGGTGGGAAGAATTCATTCACAAATTTTTTCATAAGATCTTCCCATGTCTCAATGGATCAAGGAGGTTGTTTTTCAAGCCAAATCCGGGCTTGTCCCTCGAGGGAGAATGGGAAGAGTAGAAGTTTTATTGCTTCACAAGGGACATTTTTGTATTTGATGGTTGACGTGATTTTGTTAAACCATCGAATGTGAGCATGAGGATCGTCCCTCTCAAAACCGTAGAATTTACTTGAGGTTACAAGATTGAGTAACCTGGTTTTGAGCTCAAAATTATCAGCCACGATGGCTGGAACAACGATAGCATTTCCGTAACCCTCGATGGGTGCTTGGAGAAGCTCACACATGGGGCGGTCTTCCGCCATGGTGACAGCAAAGGTACAAACAGTACAGATCTCAGATCCGACTGTTGGTGCTGAACGTCTACGAGTTCTTCGACGTTTCTTAACAAGCTCACATAATGGGCTCGTGGACCTTGAATAACGATTGCGCATGCACTAAAAAGCAAACTCACTCAAAACAAAATCGAGGCAAAACGACAGTGAACTTAAACCAATAATCACAAGTGAATGGCTTCTTTAAGAAAGGAACACCACTCACAGGGATACAATGGCAAGTTTTACTCTTTTTTTTGGGAACTTATTAATGTCCACACCCCCAGTTGGTAGGTGTTCTGTCTTGGTTTGCGACGGTTTATTTTTATGTATTATTATTCACAAGAAAAAGAAGGATGTTTTATGGATTTTTGTGTGTATGTGAAAAAATTTTGGAATTATTTTTGGTATCGTCCCGTTATCCAAAATCGTATCTCTTTAAGAATCAACTTAAAAGAAATCCGATATAGAAAACGTTACGATTTTTTTTTTTTTTTTTTTTTTTTTTTTTTTTTTTTTTTTTTTGGTGTTTTAACACTTTAGGAAAAGTGTTAATGACTTTTTTGTGTTTTGATTTAAAATTTACAAAATGATGGGATTTTTACAGTGACGAATACTGACGATGGTGAAATAACACTAATCTCTAAGACGCTGCAGAAACGCGCACAACCTCCCCGGCAGCGGCACCAAAATTTGATTGAGCCTGAACGGTCAACCTAAATCAACCAGTGTGAGTGGTCAACAAGGTCAGACAGCCTAGAGTCAATGCTCCGGGTAATATAAGGTATCACCAGGTCGTTATGTCCCAGCGAGGTGTGAATGGTACTAAAGCGTGCTTGTGATCGGGTGACATTCACAGGAAAGAGGTAGGATGATTATACTACTGATTTTTAGCTGAAAATGATACAAATACTTGATATGGAAAATAACTGAAAAACCATATAAGTGAAAACATTTTAAAACTTAAAAAGTACTTTTAAGTTTAAATAAACGTCAATGTACCAAATAAAAAGTTAAAACTGAAATCTAAAAACCCTCAGGGGGTGAAAATGACTTTTTTACAAACCTAAGGATGAAAGAAAATTTTTAGAAAAAGAAAATGAATTTTACACTAATTAATTATTTAATATTAATTAAATACTATTTAATACTACTTATTAATATTTAAATAACTTAAATACAATATAATATTATATTAATACTAGAAAAGTGAAAATTAAATTTCTAAAATTATAAAATAACTAAAAACTGATTTTAAAACTAAAAATATACTTTTTTTTGTCTTTTTGTAGATTTTTTATTAATTAATTACTAATTTAATATTAATTACCTAATTAAACTTAAACAAAATTATTAAAAATACTAAAAGGTTTTAGAAAATTAAGAAAATTTTTATAAAACTAATTAACCATCACATGAATCCTAAAAAAAATTATAAAAAGTTGGTTTTATGTATTTTTAAACTATTTTACTAATTATTATCCTAATTATTAATTAATTACCAATTAAACTAATTAAATTCTAAAAAATAGAAAATTGACAGTAAAAATTATGAGAAAATTCCTAAAATTATATTATATTATATAAAAGCTAGGAAAAATAAAAAAAAAAACTAGGTATTACTTGATAAAAACTAATTATGCTATTTAATACTTAAATATTAATTAATTAGTACTTAAATTATATTTAATTCTAATAATTACTAAATGACAAGAGAAAAATCTAGAAAAATTCCTAAAAATACTTTAATACAAAATAAACTTAAGAAAAATATAAAAATGCCAATTACTTAATAAAAAGCTAAAAAGGAAAATTAAAAAGATAATTAATATTAAATAGAAACTATCACTTAATTTTAAATTGGATTTTTCTGGTTTTTCTTTTAGAAATCTATTTAAATACTAAAAATAGGAAACTTTTGTGAAGACAACTTTTTTTCTAGCTTAAAAATAAGCAAAATGGACACTAAAAGGCTTATATACAGTTGACTTTTGTTGACTTTTGAAGGAAATGAACCTCTGTGAGGTCCACGGGGGTGGATTTTGGTTCAAATAAGTTACTTGGACAAGAATAAGCTAGAAACTAGCAAATAAGCCCACTGAATAAGAAAAATAACCAAAATAAGCACTTGATTTCCTTAAAGGCACACATAAAATGGGACAGAGTTTGGTGCTGTCTAGGAGGCCTACAAGGGTGATTAAGCTCAAGAGCTTGGTTGGAATGGAGAAAGGGCCAGGTGGGGGGTTGAAAGGACCCAAGGGGGGCCTGTGGGACCCACTGAGGTGGCCTGTAGGACCCACCAAAGTGGTGGTTATGGGACTGTGTTGCTGCAGCATGGGAGGTGACTCTCCTTGCAGGTGTGTTTGGGAGGGTGTAGGGCCCACACAAAAAATCACAAAAATATAATGAAAGTGGGATTTCACAGTTGAGGTGGGAGACTATGTATTGTGAAAGTTTCAAAGCCTGGATCCTAACACAAAAGTCAAAACAATTCTTGGGATTTTTTCATTTTTCCTGAGGTATGCAATTTTGACTTTTGTAATGAACTTGAAATGTTGACTTTGGTGAGTTTATGATCTAAACTACTTGTTTATACAACTAATGACATAATAGAGATTATAGGTTGCTATGAGACTAAAATAAGCTAAGCTACTTGTTTATACAACTAATGACATGATTATGGAACCCAAAGTACCAACAGTGAATGAGATTATGGAGATTAAAGCTAATATTGACTTTTTATCAAACAAACTCTGGATTTTTCACTTTGACTGAGCAAATATGACCTAAAGTGATATGTGTAGACCCAAGTTAACAACAAGTAAACCTTGTATCACAATAAACAACCTAAATCCAAACACTCCTTAAAAGGGACTGTTTTTGTGATTTATAATACAAGTGAGTGACTTAAGCCAAGATTTTGATGTAGGAGTACTTATAATGTTATAATAAACTGAAATGAGCATGTAAGGACCAACAAGGACATCAAATACCTAAATATACCTTATTATACCAAATTGGCAGTTAAGTTGAGCAATAAAGCAACAAAGGATCATAATGAACAACCATGAGATATAAAACAATTAATCAACTAACATACACCAACTAAGCCTAGAAACACAGAAAAATCAACTAATAAGCAAGCTACAATGATTATGCAAAAAATGAGTAAATTGCTTACAAATGTCATGTGTGATCCAAAACCAAGTACCAAAGAACCAAACCAACCCTAATTCCTCCCTTGAGGATCTAATACCCACAACAATCCACCATCAATCATACTCCTATCTTCAATCAGTCTCCATAGTGAATTTTTATTTATTTGCTATTTTCTTGATTTTTTTTTTATTTTTTTTATTTTTTTTTTATTTGTACACTACTAATCTGACTTTTAATGGTTTCTAATAGCTAATATAAGCTATATAGGAGCCTACATGAGCTACTTAGTCCATGATAACAACTATGAACATCATTCAACTAAAGTGAGATTTTTGAAAATTCAAACAAGCATAAACTGATTTCAAAATAGAATACTAAAATGGATCATTGATATGATTCTTAAATACACTGAAAACTTGAGATTTCACTTTAAAACTAAGTTTTATAACATGAAAATGGAATTACATTAAAAACGACATAAAAAACTAAGATAAAAACTAGCTGCTTTGCTCTGCTGCTTCCCCCTCCTTTTATATATGAAAGATAGGGTTCCAAGTGGTCCTCTGTAGTTTTCCCATCAATAATCTCAGCCCTTGGATGGGAGTTAGATGATCTTGACCCTTGAATCCATTTTTGGCGCCAATTTCTTTTTTTGTCAGGTAGGGGTTGAGTGAGGGCAAGGGTGAGGAAATTAAAGCTTCTTGGAGCTTTGTAGAGGTGGAGGGGACAAGAGCAAGTGTTGGTAAAGTGGGGGTGAGGTGAAGTAACAGAGCAGGCTGCAAGTGGAGGGGGAGGGTGAAAGGTTGTTTGACTTATTTTGACTGAGGGGGGGAATAAAAAACGGGGGGTAGTATTATTATTTGTGGAGGATTGGGCTAGGGGAGTGGCTGGATTGCATGTTCGGGCCTGGGGGTTATAAGGTTGGGCTTGGGGGTGAGATTTTTTTGTATTTTGGATTGGGTTTGGTTTGTGATATCAAGGGGATCAGTTTGGTTTAAGTTGAAATTACCACAAGGACTAAAATTGCAAAGTCTGTTTTTTTTTTTTTTTTTTTTTTTTTTTTTTTTTTTTTTTTTTTTTTTTTTTTTACGGTGAGTTGTGGTATTTTTCACAAGTATTCACAAGGACCATTCATGCCAAGTTTCATATTCCCAAGAACCATTTTGATATTTTTCAAGTTTTGAAAATCCCAGGGACCATTTTTGACACTTAGGGGACCAAAGTTGTACTTTTGCAATTTTGAACTTTAAAGGACTTATTTTGACAACTTGTGAATCCCCAAGGACTTGATGATATTTTTCCATATTTTTTTTAAATAACTAGGGACTATTTTTGACATTTTATGAAAGTTGGAGGACTGAAACTGCTAATTTTGCAAACTTTGTTTGTTTTTCATCTGTTTTTACTCATTTTGCATTTAAAACATATAAAACACAATCCTGGGATATTTTCAGTATTTTGATGCATTTTTCGAGTGTTTTTGGATGTTTTGCAGTTTAGATTTGACCAAAAATGATGAATGTTTAAGCACTCATCAAACACCTCCAAAAATGGGTCACAGCGAAAGACGATGTCGCTGGGGTGCTACTCAATTAGTATCACAACACTAAGTACAAAGAACGGTTTTATAAAATCCGTTTAGTAACTTTTATTAATGAAATAATAAAGTTTACAAAAGCTAAATTATTTGCAGAATATGGCCCATATACAAAATGTGGTCCCGTTACAAAAGTGGTTATAAGTGTATGCCAAAACACTTAGAAGTGTGTTCTATGACCATGCCATGCCACATCCTACCTTGAGAGTCATCAATTATCTTGAACCTGAGAAACACATGCTTAAAAGGATCAACTATAAAGCTGGTGAGTTCATAGGTTTTCAGAAAAACATTTAAGCAATCAAGATTAGTTTATAGACAAAGATGTGCTCGATACACCGCGTGTAAGGAGGCTTCCAAATAAAAGTGTATTGTGTCTATTACTCTAGCGCTAAGTTCACAGTACCGAAGCTACAACAGTTCTGCATGCGTCTGAGCATGTCATTAAGTTTATAGTGCCCTCAGTAAGTGTGTATTCCCATTAACACTTAAGTTCCGACTTGGTATACGTCTGTAAGTCCATAATTTGGCATAGTTGGAGCGACCAACCCGGACGGAGGCGTTACCCTCAATAGATCTATTTATACATTCGCACTCCCCAGCAGGGATTAATGGTACATGAAAGGCAGGC
Organism: Artemisia argyi; assembly: GCA_030686995.1. Classification (NCBI taxonomy): domain Eukaryota; kingdom Viridiplantae; phylum Streptophyta; class Magnoliopsida; order Asterales; family Asteraceae; genus Artemisia; species Artemisia argyi. Next base: position 145,088,910 of record CM060701.1, on the reverse strand, counting down.
AAATAGTGGGAAATAAGTAGCTTAGGCTGAGCTCGTAATAGTTACACAAGAGTTTCAGTTTTTAGTCCATAAAAGTGTTTTGCATAAAAGCAATTGCAGGAAAGTGGTTGCATAAAAGCAATCAAGAGTTCATAAGTGTGTTGCATATAAGCAATAATTCATAAAGTGTGTTGCATAAACGCAAGAATTCATAAAGTGTTTGCACGTTTCTCACCCCAAGTTTGTAAAGCAAAGTATAGTAAAGATGGGACTATAAACTTACAGTAATATGAAATGTCTAGAGTACTTGAAAGTAAAAATAAGTAGTTGAGCATGTATCTCCCCCAAAGAGACTATAAAGTAATTAAACGAGTAAAAGTGGGGCTATGACTCACCTCAGTAATCTTCTGAGTGGAAAAGTCAAATAGTGGTTGTGCACGGCTCCAACACGCCACCTAGATTAGTATGGTATGGTTTTTAGTCTAAGTCTTGAATTCAAATATATGTTATAAAGTTTAAGCAATGTCTGAAAGTTTACAAGTGCTTGTGTGTTGTTTGAATAAATTTCAAAAAGTTTTCAAATATTTGAGTTGTTATAGCTTATGTGGAAGTTTCATAAGTTAATTTGATTCTCGATAATGCACATAAAATGTAGTTGTGAAATACTTGTAAGTATTGGCTCTTGGAATAAGTATGTGACTATATACAATATATTCACATAAGAGTTGGCTCGAATATTGGCTTAATTACGATTGAAGTAGGAATAAATACAAGTAAAGTTGTATTTATTATATTTGTTTGGTTTCGAGGTTTGAAAATATATATACAATATATATTTATCGAAGTTGTGGTTAAATAATATATTAGAACAAATATATTGTTTATAGTTTTACTCCGATGTGGTCGCCAAACAAAAATGTGTTAGACATATTTATTAGATGAAAAGTGGGTAAAAATGTGTTAGAAAATATAAGTTTTTCTTATTTATATTAAATTTGTCAAAATATATATGTAACTCTTGTCAAAGTTGAGGGACTGAAAGTGAAAATATCGCAAAAATAACAAAAAAATGGTAAATTGACATTGCCAAGGCTCGAACTATGGTCTGTAGGTACACCAACAAACAAACCAACAACTGGACTACAAGTCCTTTTGTGAACAATTAGTACATGCTTGGTATCTATACAATTTCTTAACTGTGATATAATGGTTTGTGTAAAAACTGGATTTCGTATACATTTGGTATATTTCGTATGCTCACTATCTCCAAATAAGCATTAGTCGTTACGTGAGCTTTGGAAATAAGCATATATCCAGATTTCGGTTTTGAGAAAAAGCACTCAAATAAGCTATGGGTTCGTCATTTGGGCTTCTCGGCCCAATTTAGTAACCCGATAGCCATAATGTTTTTAATCAAAAGTTTTTCAAGTCCAAGTGAGTTCGGTATTTGGTTGATTAAGTTCGACTGTCCAATAAGCACTTGGTTAGTTTTAAAAAATGAATAAGTACTACAATAAACCACGCGGCTTATTGAGTGTTTAACACCAAATTCAAGTTCATTTTCAATTGTCCAAAACACATTTTGCATACCAAAACAAACTCAAATTTAAGACACTTTTACTAAGTCCTTGAGATGGCATTTTGAATGAAAAGAGGATGACCAAATGAGTGCCCACTGTTGAGTTCGAACAATGGGTTTCGACCACAAATCACTCGACCAAAATAAAGGTAGTCGATCCAAAATAAGCTCGATATATTATTGTTAAGTTAACAAATATGCAAGATAAGCTAGTAAGGTATAAATAAGCTAATATACACTCTTCCAAGGGTTTAGCCAATACTCATGTTTACTTTTGATTTATAATCTCTTTATTTTACTTTTAGCAAAAAAAATCTTAAGCATGTCCATAAAAATTTGTAGGTGTCGATTTGTTGGAAAATAAGTCAAAGCTCATTTTATTTTTTATTTATTTATTTTTTTTTTTTGTTAATTAGTGTATCAAAAGGCTTCTTATATCACACAAGTTCAAATAAAACATTCTAGTTTATAATAGTTAAGGAAAAAAAATGTTTCAATATTGTTTTTTATTTTAACGAGGGTAGTATATAAAATCGAATAAGCAGGGTCTCCAAATATTAACATTTGTTTCGAATGAAGTGCTTGTAAACAAAATATAGATAGAGTTTGCTTACAATGAATTAGATATGTACGAGTGCATGAACAAGAATCAAGGGCCACAATCTAGAACTCGTGTGTTTTTCCTCAAACGCATCTCGATATGCTTCCAAAAATTTTGAAACCCAATTCCCTTTTGTTTTCATAATCTTTAACCCGTTTTCTTTTGCTCCTTAAACCTTTATATTTGTTTTGAAATAACTAAGTTTTTCCTTTGAGTTTTTGAGATAAAATGTATGTTGTGGAGCTTGTTAGTGCTCGGTATAAAAGGAGAAGGCACAAGGAGATTGCTTTGCTAAAATTTCAATTCATTAAATGCCAAGATATAGTCAAGGAAATATAAGGCTGCATGTAGAAGGAGACAGGGATCGACTTATTCGATCGATCCTCAATCGGTCCCTTTGCTGTGGAGAGTCGGTCGAGCAACAACAAAGCAACCAACCGGTCGTGCATGAGATCGAAAGTCTTTCTATATTTGTTGGATAAAAAATAAAAAAAAAAAAAAAAAAAAAAAAAAAAGAACTAGTAGCCGTTACATTCAAAAAAAAATTTAAAATTTAACACACTATAAATACCACATTAACACAACATATTTTACACACTTAAATTCACAAAATCTCACACATATTGCAATTCAAAATGACGTGTAATAAACCGCCTCATACCGTCGAAGAATTTCAAAATTGGGTCAAAAACCAAGCTGAGAAAGACGACACGGCTCGTCAAGAAGCTATTTCCGAAGTTATTAGCAGGTTTGAGCTGGCAAAGGCCCTCAAACAACGAATGAAAACACGCTACACAGATTGCTATCACATTTCTGACGACAGAAAATATGTGATCGACCAGTTTTTATACGATGAATTTCGTAAAGATCATGCCGTTGTTGAGGCATTGCGTGGCTGTATGAGTCAGATACATGCCCAAAAAACAAACAAGATTCGTTGGAGCTTTGAAGAAAATGTGGAAGCTGCTACGGTTGAACAACAACAATTTGTGCAAGGTGCATCAAGTTCATCTGCACAAAGAGTTGTTGAGCAACAACAACAGCTGCCTCGTCTGGATAATTTTCAGCTAAGTTTTGAGGAAAATGTGGCAGCAGATGATGATGGCTGGAACTCTGAGAAGGAGCGGGAGCTGAGCAGGTTGGAAGCTCAGTTAGAAGAAGAGAGGTTGGCGAGCTTTGATCCTTACGACGACGGTTACCGCTCCGACAACTCTCAGACTTGGGATCACCCGGACTACAACTGAAGCTAGGATTATAATTGAAGTTTATGTAATGTTTAAGTTTATGTTTTCAATCTATGTACTGTTTTATTTATATTAGTGAAATTAATGTTTTAATTATTAAGTTTGTAAAATAAAAAAAATAAAAAAAAAAATAATAATAATAAAAAAAAACTGAACTAGGTCGCCCTTACTGGGGCACTGAATCGCTTGCAGGTCGCTGAAGAAAGAAAGCTGACGTGTCAGAGAAAAGTAAGGGGATTGAATCCCCTTACTGTGGGTAGCCTAAGATTTGTTAGGACTTGCAAAATATACGAGTATAAAAGAAAGCATGAAGTAGTGTGTTGAATAAGTTTTCAATGACAAGAAGTAAAAGTGTAAGAAGAAGAACATGGTCTATGTCCTTTTTGTCTATGAAATCCATGGGACTCTTGGTGGTAAAATCTTGAAACCGGTCATGGATTGTGGAAGGAGGGGAAAAGTCTTCAAACAAGGACTTTTGTGTTACTTGTTTTAATTTAACAAGACATGTGTATAAAACAACTATATATACTAAGACTTCCTATATGTCGACATATATCATTCTTAGTCGAGTTTTTGTCAACCAAAATGGGATACGACATTTCAAGGATTTAAGAAATGTTAAATGATATTTATAAGTTTGTCATTTACATGTAGCAATATACATAACGCATAAGTGTTTTCCAAAGATTGTGTTTTGTGTCGACTTATGATATATCGCGACATTCATAAGGATTTAGGAAAAGTTGAACGAGGTTCTTAACTCGACTTGTTAGTTTAATGTTATGTTTCAACGATTTGGTCCAAGTGAAAGCGTTTTTCATAAATATATATGTCAACATTATCGTTTTCAGTGTCATATGTAGAAAGTGGCACGTTTAGGGTCGTGCAAGGGAGTACTCGACATCACAAGTATTTAAGAATGGTTAAACGAGGTTCAAAACTCGTGTGGTTTGCTTTGGTTTGTTATCCGAATAGAATTTGTTTCGAATCATAAAATGCTTTTACCAAAAACGTATATAAACGAGTTGGAGTGTGTTTGGTTGTCTCAAACACGGCACAATGAGTTTAGAAAAGAGTGGGAAGTTAAAACGTGAAATTCCATATTGTTTATACGTATTACGTTTAAATTTAAATGTGAGTCGGGATGTTTTAGTTACACGTTGAAAATCGTTAACGTGTAAAATATACTTTCAAGTGTGTTTTTATAAAAATAAATATAAAAACATTAATATTGTTCCCAAAATTTGTTTATTAGACTAAACCATACTATCTATGGGTCGGTTCGTGCGCAAGCTCGTGTTTCCAATAAAGTGAGATACTTTCTCGTGTGAGTTTGAAAACTCATAATGGTCAGAAAATAAATAATATGCATTTTCTCATAATGTTAGATAGTTCAAAATGTTCTAGAGTGCGGGATAAATTCCCTTAATTAATTCGAGTGAGCTAATGCATGCTTAAAAATGTTCAGGTAATAATAAATAATAATTTATTATTAAAATATTATTTTGGAAAAATTACCGATTGTCACACACTATAATGCCAAAATCAAACACTTTTTATTAACATGATACGGTCAATACAAACCAGGGATTACCTTAAACCCTGTGATGATCCAACCTAGAAAGATATCAATACACCTACATACCAACCTAAACCAACTTAAAGACAATGAAAAAAATATCCAACTTAAAAGCAACAACTTGTTGAGCCTCTTCAATTGCTGATCCTTCTCCCTCATCAACCTCAACTGCTCCTCCAACTCTTCTTGAAGCTCATTCCTCGCCCTCAACAGGCCAAGAATCACAGCGACTACTCGGCAACACATTGGAGGATCCGTCCATCCAATAAACCCACATGAAGGACAACAGTAGAATCGTCGTCCTGGGTTCCTGTTTGTCCAGCTTGTTTTGATTGTTGCTTGTTTCTCACTGATGTGTGCTTATTCACACATCCTTTTTAGGCCTTAAATCAGACCAAAAATACCAAATACTAACCAAATATGCTAAGAGAATGTGTGTTTTTGTATTTGTGTATGTGCAGGTACGGATATGTGAAAAATGAACAAAAACAAGGCCAAAACTGACAAAAACGAGCAAGAGAATGGAAAAAGGTCAAAAACCGGAGCCGGGGAAGCTTAATGATAAAAGAAAGCTCAAAATGTCAAAGGAAGTCCTCAGAGATTCACAAAATTGCAATAATAGTCCCTGATCAAAGTTTGAAGAATTTGGCAACTTTAGTCCCTCAGCTTTCAGGAAATTACAAAATTGGTCCCTTGAAGAATTATTTGAAGAAAAGACAAACATGGTCCTTCATAAATCAAAGAATGTCAACATTAGCCCTTGGAAGAAAATTTGGATGAAAGGCAGAAATGGTCCCTATGATTTTCAATTTTACAAAGTTGGTCCTTATGTTTATTACTAATCCTAAGCGAACGGATCCACAACCAAATCCAATACCAACTCCCTGCTTGGCCCAAACAACACAAGCCCAAAACCTTATTACTCCATTACCCGATCCACTACCAAACCTATACCCGGTCAACCCTTGACTTAACGTTTGAAAAAAGAAAATAAAAGTTTTAAGTTTTTGAATTTTGTTTTTCAATATAAAAAAAAAATACAAAAAGATTTTCCTTTTCCATTTTGATTTTCCTTTTATTTTTAAATTTGTGATTTTTGTGGTGTATGTACACCCGTTCAACTTCTAAACGTCTTATTTCTCCACTTTCTAATCCGGAAAGTTTGATTCGACACACACACCGTGTCCATTTTTCCAACGTTGTAGAAATGGATCCGAACAATCAACACCCTCCGGTGGGTGGTGAAAATCACCAACACGTGCTAGCTCCTAATCTCCGAACGATGGAGGAGCTGTGCCAACCAACAATGCACGGAAGAGGCGGTCCGATTGCCCCTCTCAATATTAAGGCTACGGATTTTGGACTCAAGCATCATATGATTCAACAAGTCCAAAATTCATGCCAATTTCACGGATTACCGGGTGACGATGCCAACAAGCATCTTGACAAATTTTTAACCGTCACCCAAAGTATGAAACAACATGGGGTCTCCGATGACGCCCTTCGTCTTTCTCTCTTCCCCTATTTTTTGACGCATCATGTCACCGCTTGGTTTGATCGTCTTCCCAAGAACTTAATTCATACCTTCGAAGAAATGGTTTCAAAGTTCTTGGCGAAATATTTTCCACCATCGATGGTGACGAAACTCCGAAACGATATTAGCAATTTCCGTTAGCTTCCCGAAGAATCTTTATTCGAAGCTTGGGAACGTTATAAGATTGATATTGATCGGTGTCCAAACCATAATATGCTTCTTTTTATGATAATCGATACGTTTTACAATGGTTTGACTTTGCGACATCTGGACACGATCAATGCAGCTGCTGGTGGAACTTTTATGAAACGACGCCCTGAAGATTGTTACGAACTTATTGAGAATATGACTACTCATTACAATTACTGGGATTCCTCAGTCGAGAGGAATGAGTCAACAAGATCAACCGCTGCTTACAATTCTTCTACGTCTAATTCTGAGATGGCCGCCATTACTAAGAAACTCGATGATTTGTCTACGGCAGTTTTACGAATGCATCAAACGACTCAGAATCAAAATCAAATCAAAAACCATCAAGTCAATATGGTCAACCATGTTTGTGAGACTTGTGGTGGTCCTCATTCGTATTTTGAGTGCCCAGCCTCCGGTGGCTTCACTCACGAGAATGTGTATGCTACTTCGGGAACCTACAATATGGGCGGTAACGGTTACCAACCACAGGGAGACCAAAATCTTCTTAGCTACCGTTCTAACATTTATATTGGACCACCCGGTTTCAATCAACCGAATCAAGTCAATCAAGTGAATCATAACGTGCAAAACCAAAATAATCAATTTAACCAAAATCAAAATCAAAACCGGATGAACAATGGTTTTCAAAATCAAAATAAATCGGGGGAATTATAATCAAGGCCCGAATCAAGGGAATTTTCAAAATGCTAATCATGAGAATTACAATCATGGAAATCAAAATTTTTAAAACCAAGGTTTCAACAACAATAACCGTGGACAAAATTTTCAAAATCCAGTTGTGAATCAAAATCAGTCACCTTCGGATGAATTGATTAAACAATTGATGCTACAAAATCAGAATTTAATGAAAAATCAGGAATTACTGACTAAGGAAATCACTGAAATTAAGAAGTCTTTAAATGATCGACCCTCGGGCTCGGGTACTCTTCTAAGCAACATGATCGCTAACCCGAGGGGCGATGCAAAAGCGATCACGACTAGGAGTGGTGTTTCATATGATGGACCAACGGCTCTGACTACCTCTTCTCCCAAGGTAGTCGCCCGTGAAACCGAGGTGACAACGGATACAGAAATTCCTATTAACAATGGAAGAACCGAAAACATCCAACCTCCGGTGGTCCAAACGTCAAAAGGAAAAGTTAAAGTTGTTTACGATGCTGAGAAAGAAATTCCTGTCAAAACAAAATTGCCTTATCCGTTACGCTTAAATGAACAAAAGCACCGTGAGAAAGATAAAAACCAGATGGAAAAGTTTTATCAGATCTTTCAAGAATTGCATTTTGATATAAGTCTCGCGGATGCTATACTTTTGATGCCAAAGTTTGCTTCAATGTTAAAAGGTCTTTTGAGTAACAAAGAAAAATTATTTGAAATGTCAAAAACCCAGATGAATGAGAATTGCTCGGCGGTTATCCTCAAAAAGCTTCCCGAAAAGCTTGAAGACCCCGGTCGATTTCTCATTCCTTGCAATTTTCCGGGTATGGTTCAATGCTTCACCCTGGCCGATCTTGGTTCTAGCATTAACATAATGCCGTTATCCATTTGGAAAAAGTTATCTTTACCCGATTTGACTCCGACTTGCATGACCCTCGAGCTTGCCGACCGAACTACTTCCCGCCCGATGGGAATAGCCGAGGATGTCTTCGTCAATGTGGGAAAATTTCATTTCCCTGCCGATTTTGTCATTGTTGATTTTGATGCTGATCCACGGGTACCTCTCATTCTCGGGAGAGGTTTCCTAAGGACTGGCCATGAGTTAATTGATGTTTATGATGAATAAATTACCATACGCATTGGTATCGAAGCCGTAACGTTTAATTTGGATTAAACCGCGAGATACTCCTCCGATTATGACAAATTTTCCGTGAACCGAGTTGATGTTATCGATGAAGTTACGGAGGAGTATTCTCAAGAACTTCTTGGTTTTACAACTAATGCTTCGAGTGGCAATCTCACTCCTTCTTCTGAACCAATTGTTTTCGATCCATCCCCTTCCCTTACTCCATTTGAGGGAAGTGATTTCATCTTGGAAGAGATCGAGGCCTTTCTCTCTAATGATTCGATTTCACCGGAAATTGATCATTCCGTTTGTGATCCGGAGGGAGATGTTCTTTTGATTGAAAAATTGTTGAATGAAGACCCAAGTCCATATATCCCTCCGATGGACCTTAAAATGGCTAATGTTAAAGAAATTAAGCCGTCTACTGAGAATCCTCCGGAGCCCGAGCTCAAGGATTTACCTCCTCATCTTGAATACGCTTTTTTAGAAGGAACCGATAAACTTCCTGTCATAATTTCAAAAGAACTTAAAGATGAGGAGAAGACCAGTCTCTTAGATGTGCTCAAGAAGCATAAAAGTGTCATCGCTTGGCAAATTTCTGATATTAAGGGTATCGACCCTCGTTTTTGTACGCACAAGATTTTGCTTGAAGACAATTACAAACCTTCCGTCCAACAACAACGACGGGTTAACCCGAAAATTCATGAGGTTATCAAAAAGGAAGTTATCAAACTCCTTGATGCCAGAATGATTTATCCAATCTCGGATAGCTCATGGGTTAGCCCGGTCCACTGTGTTTCGAAGAAAGGTGGAATGACCATAGTGACTAATGAAGACAATGAATTGATTCCGACACATCTTGTTACCGTATGGAGAGTGTGTATTGATTATCGAAAATTGAATGATGCGACTCATAAGGACCATTTCCCACTTCCATTTATGGATCAAATGCTCGAACGTTTAGCGAGAAATGAGTTCTATTGTTTTCTCGATGGCTTTTCTGGTTATTTTCAAATCCCGATTGACCCTCCAGACCAGGAAAAGACCACTTTCACTTGCCCTTACGGAACGTTTGCTTATCGACGTATGCCTTTCGGCTTATGCAATGCTCCAGGCACATTCCAGAGGTGCATGATGTCTATATTCTCCGATATGATTGAGAAAACTATGCAAGTTTTCATGGATGATTTCTTGGTTTATGGAGATTCTTTCACTTCTTGCCTCTCCCATTTAGAAAGAATGCTGAAACGATGTGAAAACACCAATTTGGTTCTAAATTGGGAGAAGTGCCATTTCATGGTTAAAGAGGGCATTGTGCTCGGCCATAAGATTTCAAAATCCGGGATTGAGGTCGATAGAGCTAAAGTCGACGTGATTACTAAATTACCTCATCCCACTACCGTAAAAGGAATTAGAAGTTTTCTCAGTCATGCTGGCTTTTACCGACGTTTTATTCAAGATTTTTCCAAGATAGCCCGGCCCCTGACCCATTTACTTGAAAAGGATGCTCCGTTTATCTTCTCAAATGAATGCATTGAAGCATTTAATATTCTTAAAAAGAAGTTAACGGAGGCTCCTATCTTAGTTGCCCCCGATTGGGACTTGCCTTTCGAGCTAATATGCGATGCGAGCGATTATGCTATTGGGGTAGTTCTGGGGAAACGTAAATCAAAATATTTCCAGCCGATACACTATGCTAGTAAAACAATGACCGACGCTCAATTCCATTATACGACTACTGAAAAAGAAATGTTATCCGTCATTTATGCTTTTGAAAAGTTTCGACCTTATTTGCTTTTAAAGAAAAGCATAGTGTATACGGACCATTCGGCTCTTAAGTACCTTATGGCAAAGCAAGAAGCTAAGCCAAGATTGATGCGGTGGGTTCTACTCCTTCAAGAATTCGATGTTGAAATTCGAGACAAAAAGGGAGCCAAGAATTCGCGTTTAGAGAATCCCTATCAAAGTGATTTCGAGAAAAAGGAAATTACCGAAACATTTCCTCTCGACACACTTGGGAGTTTATCACACAGTGATCCTAGTACCCCATGGTTCGCTGATGCGTAGGGATTGCACCAGGCTTTACCTCTCGAGGGATCTCGAGAAGCTTACAACCCCCACCAGGCAGTGTACCTGATCGATGTAGTATAGTATAATAACAAGTACCGGGGGATTGATCGTTCAGCTAGGAATAGTGTCGCTAGGATTAGAAAACTTAAAGACTAGGTCTAGAGATGAGGGATGATTCTTTTGTGTTTTTATATTTTTTATGAAAGCAATTAAAAATCTCGGGTTTTGAAGGAGTTGGGCGGAATTAGTTGCTAGTCAACTAACCCAATTACTAAGATGCAATCAAAATAAAATACTAAAAATGAAATTAAACTAAATTATACTAAAGGTGTGAGCAATATATGGGAGAACTGTGTTTACTTAGATTTCACTACTCCCTAGTATCTGTTACAGGTTAATTACTTGTTACAGTTGCGTGGATGATGGGTTGTATTCCTTAATACCATTCATGAGGTGGCGTACTTACTTCCCCAATCCTATAAGCGCCTACTTCACTCCTATGTCGAGCCGGCTAAGAAGCTCCTAACATGGGATCACTAGAATTTGCTCATGCATTAAATACAACCAATAAAACCTAGTACACATCGGTTCATGTTTCTTAAGACGTTCAAGCATGTTACACAATGGAGATCTGCCAGTTTTCTTAAGCCTAACATTGAAATCATTCATCCAATACAACTATAAACAAGTAATCAACATATAACTAACATCTAGGTTTCATTACATCTAAGCAAACACAAGATAGATCTAGCCTAGCATGTTAAAATTAAGACAAGCATAAAATATATTCAAACAACACATAGACATATTGAATGAATTGAAAGAAGACTTATCTCAATTGAACATGAAAGGATTCAAGGGGTGAAAACCCTTGAAAATACAGTAAAATACGACCTAGGGTTTACAAAGTTCGACCCTAGTATTCTCCACACAAGTTCCTCTTTTAATGAATGAAAAATAGAAAAGTATATATAGATTCTGATAGGTGACGGCGTCAAGAACAAATTTCTGACACCTAGATCTGGGTTTGACGCCGTCATGTACATTCCTTGTGCAGGCCGTCACCAAAAATACTCTTGACGCCCTTCTTGTGACGCCTTCAGGTTTTCACTGGGTCGTCATGGATTTTACTCCTGACGCCGTCATGATTCTCTTCTTGACGCCGTCAGGTACTGTTCTCAGCATGGAAAATTAAATCTTTGTCGTTTTCTTCACTTTTATGCTCCAAAATGCTTCCTTTTCCAGAATTCACTCCCAAAGTACCTAAAATCACAAAAGGAACGATTTAGGGCAATATTTGATCAAATAAATTCAATTTCGGGCTTAAATGACCCCCTAAAAGTGGTTCATTTTTCGCCTCATCATATACCCTTACACTTGAGATTTGCTTGTCCTCAAGCAAATGCGCTTTTATTCTAGTCAAAATACAAGTTAGGGGTCATTTAACACTAATATAAAAGTAATTACAACAAATAATCGTTCCACTAAAGACCAAAGACAAGCACGGAGGTCATACACTAGCACCTCACAAATAGTGTTTAGATACTCACATATCTCGGGTGTAATAAAGTAATATCACAATATGGAAATGGAAAACATCTCTCACTACATGTCATAGCAAAATACATTACCATAGGCTTGGGAAAGGATCAAACCTCCACCACATGGCGTAAGCACCTAGGATAAACTATCAAAGAGGTCTTTTAAAGGGTTGTAACGTTAGGTGTAGGGATATGGAATACACGGTTTTGTTGGATATAGGCAGTCTTTACTGGTGGCGAGTTAATAATCTTGGTTAATTACATGTACAATATGGCGTTGCTAAGCCAAGACTAGACTCGACTTAAGCTAATAAATGAAAAATAACAAAAACATAAAATGAACATAGAATGAAAAGGGATGGTAGTCCGTATGTTTTTTTTCTCTTTTATTTTTTTATTATTTTTTTTTTGATTTTTTTTTTTTTGTTTGCATACACTCTTACCCTACCATCCAAAATAATACATCATAGGGGATGAACATTCCCCTTACACTTGAATTTTTACATACTTTACAATAAACTAATATAATGACTCGAATTAAGAAAATCAAAACACTTGGAGTACTTTTAAGATTAATGCACATATGGGGGGTAATATATAATGTTCTTCCCCATTACTCCATAAAATAAGTACTTTACCCATGAGTCCCAATCGTCCCAAAACAATATGTACAAGGATATGACTCGACTTAGCAACCATGCAATCAATTAGATAATTAACTTAGGGTTTAAACAAATAACAATAATGCACTAAAGATGAGTGCATACACGGAAGGCTAAGGCGATTTGGGTGTACATTTAAGTGGGGTGTAACAAATTCTTCCTTTAAGTAAGATGCTTAAAGTTAGAAACGAAAAGATAGGCTCGGAGGGGTGTACTAGGGGTTTCGTGTACTAAAAATGAGTACAACGCTAAGGTGTGGGAAAAATTAATTGACTTAACTAGCCAAGTAATATGACTTAAATGGTCAAGTAATTATGATACGGGTTTAACACAAGGGTGATCCTAATGCCTCTTATCATGTAGTAAATCCTACTACACGAATGTAGTCTCACTAGCGGTCTCGGGATGCATCACTAGCACAAGTTCTAGAATCCAAATGCTACCGGTACACTCATAAGCACTAATAGTAAATGTTTTTCCTATCAAATCTAAAGGCGAACCTCACATATTTGGGTGGAAAATTTTTCTGAATGGTACGGTTTTGTGCTAGTCATACAATCTCCTATCCATGAGACGCTTGATATGGCTAAAGTTTCACTCCTAAATGTTGTAAAAAAAAATAAATTTGGCGCTAAAATTGCACTAATAAGTATTTCTCATAGTTTTATTACACATCTACCATCAAACAAACAAACTCAAGCGAAAGTGTATCTGTAAGGTATCATCATTTTACCATCCCCTTACACTTAGGATGAACATTGTCCCCAATGTTCAATTAAAGAATGTAAAAGTGAAATAAGTAAAACAAATGAAATCAAATACTCCCCTGATTCGCTCGGTATGGGTAATAATGTGGCCAGGTTAGATCTTCCTCCAAGAAAATGAACAATCAAAGCTTCTCTTCCAGAATATAAATCATCTTCTTGTCATACATAACCTGTAAAACCTGAGAAAACAGACAAGGCAACCTCGCATAAAATCGGCGGCAATCTACATATGCTAATAAATCCTAGAAAACAAAATAAGATATAATGCTTGTGGAATGATGTTTGCAGATTTCCTGGAGATTATAAAACTAATGATTCAACAAAAAACTTTAGACTCCGTTAGAAAAACAAAACTGGTAAAATTTCCAGAATTTTACACGTGACGCCGTCAAGAGTAAACTCGTGACGCTGTCAGAAGTGACCTGCAGAAATTCTTATGTTAAGTTTCCGGAAAATTTCTGGAAAAACTTCATCCTACTTCCTGGAAAATCCTGCAAAACATCATTATGACTTGATACAAGCATTTGACTCTAACAAATACGAATATACATGTTCACTTAATATTGTGGAGAATCATGATCGGTTTTTGTTTCTTAAAAACATATTTGGGGTTTCCCCTTACACTTATCTTTTGCAAAAAAAATACCTTTGGATGAAGTTAAGACTATGCTAAACAACAAAGTAAAGTATTTTCACTATTTTAATTTTGAAACATGATCTACCAACAATAAAAATAAAACATGCATACGGAAGCAAATAACAAACAAGCAAAAATAAAAATCACACAAAACATGGGTTGCCTCCCAAGAAGCGCTTTTCTATATTTACGAGTCTTGTAGCTAGACTCAAGGTTATGGGTTACCGTGTATCGCTTATGCTCACATAACCAAGTATGAGCCATCTAATAGTCGCCTCATCTTTCTTATAATCATCTCCTAACTCTAAACATCCGCGATAGTATCTTTTATTCTTTTCATGAGTATATTTAAGCCCTTTTCTCTTATCATTCTCACTTAGCATTTCTATGGGCGGATACCTACTACACTTCTCCATGGAAAAATCCTTGAACCTAGGGTGTGCACGGGGCATTTGGTAGACAAAATCTTCATCCCCATCCAAGAATGTAATTAACCCTTCCATAAGTTTTTCATCAAGGTTGGTCAACCTTTTGAAAGGTTTTCCAAACACAACTTGGGTTAACTTACTATCAATAAATTCTCCTAGATTCTCCATAACCATAAACTCAACAAGATAAACGAAGCTTCCTACAAACACGTGCAATGACATTGTCCTAGCAATGATATTATCTCCTTTGTATTCTAACTCATCTACCATGATTTTATTGTATTCACTACACGAGATTATATTCATTGGGAGAGATGAGTTAAGGTAGGCATTAAAGCTCCTAAATCCAATCTTACAAGGAAATTGCATATTGAATAAGCTATCACTCTCAATCCTTGTTTTAGGGTCGACATACCTAAGAGGGTTCACTTCATCTTCCGTCCTACCCTCATTAATCACATCACCATCACCTAGATCCTCATCAGAGTCTGAATAGTAGAAAGGACTAGCCCTATGGTCATCATCATGGTCAGACTCCTCCATTTTGGAATTATTGTCAAAGTGGTGGTTAGGCGATAGGTTAGGTGGGTTCTCATTTTCCACTATAGGGATTGAGGCGGGCATTTGGAAAATCCTACGACGAAAAACACGAATAACAGGGATCAAACGATCAATGTTATTGTTATTCATCGAGTTAGTTTACGAACAAAGGAAACAAAGAAATAAGATAGACTAAAGAGAACCTAAAAAAACAAAAATAAAATCTTACTAGAAAGGAATCTAGCAAGTAGACCTAATAAAAAGAGATTCTAACCTAGACAATAACTATTCCCCGGGCTGCGGCGCCAAAAACTTGATGCGTAGGGATTGCACCCGGCTTTACCTCTCGAGGGATCTCGAAAAGCTTACAACCCCCACCAGGCAGTGTACCTGATCGATGTAGTATAGTATAATGACAAGTACCGGGGGATTGATCGTTCAGCTAGGAATAGTGTCGCTAGGATTAGAAAACCTAAAGACTAGGTCTAGAGATGAGGGATGATTCTTTTTGTGTTTTTATATTTTTTTTGAAAGCAATTAAAAATCTCGGGTTTTGAAGGAGTTGGGCGGAATTAGTTGCTAGTCAACTAACCCAATTACTAAGATGCAATCAAAATAAAATACTAAAAATGAAATTAAACTAAATTATACTAAAGGTGTGAGCAATATATGGGAGAACTGTGTTTACTTAGATTTCACTACTCTCTAGATATCTTTTACAGGTTAATTACTTGTTACAGTTGCGTGGATGACGGGTTGTATTCCTTAATACCATTCATGGGGTGGCGTACTTACTTCCCCAATCCTATAAGCGCCTACTTCACTCCTATGTCGAGCCGGCTAAGAAGCTCCTAACATGGGATCACTAGAATTTGCTCATGCATTAAATACAACCAATAAAACCTAGTACACATCGGTTCATGTTTCTTAAGACGTTCAAGCATGTTACACAATGGAGATCTGCCAGTTTTCTTAAGCCTAACATTGAAATCATTCATCCAATACAACTATAAACAAGTAATCAACATATAATTAACATCTAGGTTTCATTACATCTAAGCAAACACAAGATAGATCTAGCCTAGCATGTTAAAATTAAGACAAGCATAAGATATATTCAAACAACACATAGACATATTGAATGAATTGAAAGAAAAATTATCTCAATTGAACATGAAAGGATTCAAGGGGTGAAAACCCTTGAAAATACAGTAAAATACGACCTAGGGTTTACAAAGTTCGACCCTAGTATTCTCCACACAAGTTCCTCTTTTAATGAATGAAAAATAGAAAAGTATATATAGATTCTGATAGGTGACGGCATCAAGAACAAATTTCTGACACCGTCATCTCACCGCAAATAATTTCTCGGACTGCCTAGATCTGGGTTTGACGCCGTCATGTGTATTCCTTGTGCAGGCCGTCACCAAAAATACTCTTGACGCCCTTCTTGTGACACCTTCAGGTTTTCACTGGGTCGTCATGGATTTTACTCCTGATGCCGTCATGATTCTCTTCTTGACACCGTCAGGTACTGTTCTCAGCATGGAAAATTATGTCTTTGCCGTTTTCTTCACTTTTATGCTCCAAAAACGTCCAAAATGCATCCTTTTCCAGAATTCACTCCCAAAGTACCTAAAATCACAAAAGGAATGATTTAGGGCAATATTTGATCAAATAAATTCAATTCCGGGCTTAAATGACCCCCTAAAAGTGGTTCATTTTTTGCCTAATCATTCGCCGACTTTGCGAAATACCATGCGGGGAATTTCATACGAAAAGAGATGTCATTCCAACAAAAGAAGAAATTCTTCAAAGATATTAAACATTATTTCTGGGACGACCCCTACTTGTTCAAAATCTGTGCGGATCAAGTGATCCGGCGGTGCGTTCACGGCAAAAAAGCCGTTGAAATTCTCATGGCATGCCACAATGGACCCGCGGGGAGACATCATGGTGCCAACTTCACCGCTAAGAAAGTTTTCGATTCCGGCTTCTACTGGCCGACGATTTATCGGGATGCCCATGAATTGGTGAAATCATGTGATTCTTGCCAGCGTCAAGGAAAAATCTCTTAGAGAGACGAGATGCCTCAAAATGCTATCCAAGTCTGTGAGATTTTTGACGTCTTGGGTATCGATTTCATGGGACCATTCCCGTCTTCTAGAGGAAACAAATATATACTTGTGACCGTCGATTACTTGTCAAAATGGGTTGAAGCAAAAGCGCTCCCCACCAATGACGCCCGAGTTGTTGTGAAATTTATTAAAAGTCTCTTCGCCCGATTTGGTGCACCTCGTGCTATTATAAGTGATCGTGGGACCCATTTCTGTAATGACCAATTCGCTAAAGTTATGCTCAAATATGGTGTCACACATCGTCGTTCTACTGCATATCATCCACAGACGAGTGGTCAAGTTGAGGTGTCCAATCGTGGCTTGAAACGTATTTTAGAAAGGACCGTAGGAGAACATCGTGCTTCATGGGCTGATAAGTTAGATGATGCATTATGGGGTTTCCGGACCACTTACAAAACACCCATTGGGTGCACTCCTTACAAGCTGGTTTACGGGAAGGCTTGCCATTTGCCCTTTGAACTTGAGCACAAGGCCTACTGGGCCCTGAAACACGCTAATTTTGATCTTTAAACTGTGGGTGATCATCGTAAAGTTCAATTGAATGAATTAACTGAGCTTCGTGATCAAACCTATGAGAATTCTTTGATCTAGAAAGAGAAGACAAAGAGGATTCATGATGCTAAGATTAAAGATCGCGTCTTCAACGTTGGTGATCAAGTCCTTCTTTTCAATTCTCGATTGAAGATATTCTCGGGCAAATTAAAAACCCGTTAGTCTGGACCATTCACCATTACCCAAGTTTTTCCTTATGGAACCGTCGAGCTAGCTCAATCTAATGGTCCCAACTTTAAGGTGAATGGTCGTCGTCTCAAACATTATTTCGGAGGGGACATACCACCCATGGTTGTCCCGGATCTCCAAACTTTCCCTAAGGACAAATAAATTCGTGGATCGAGTCAAGCTCATGTGACTCGGTAATAAAAAACAAGTGCTTCGTGGGAGGCACCCCATGCTTATCCATTTCATTTTCTTTATTTTCTATTTTCTTTAGTAACATGACGTGAGGGGGGCGACCCTTTCCAAACTCGTGTTTTCGTGGTTGTTTATGAATGTCCAGGAATTTCCCCAAAGATTGAGGACTCTCGTGCTCGTGTTTTGTTGTTCTCTCCACTCGAGTCTCATTCTTCACTGCTCTTTCTCTTGGCATACTTAATTCACTATATCCAAAATCTTATCGACTAACGTTTATCTCTTGGAATACTTAATAAACGGCCTTACATATTACGTAAGACTACCCGTACCCTTAAAACATTGAGGACAATGTTTCACTTTAGTCTGGGGGGTGAATCTTCTATTCGATTTGACCTGGCACCATCGTCTGAGCTATTAACTTACGCAACTCCGTTTTTCCACGAAAATTTTAAAATTTTTGTCACCTTTTTATCTTACAAAAAAAATAATAAAATAAAAAAATTAAAAATTAATGATATATGATATGAATAATAAGATTTGACACCTTGTTTTGACTTTCCTACCGGCGAGAGTAGAAATAAATGTTCCAACTTGACCGGGCGTGTTGAGCCCTAGCTCGTCTCCCTTAACCAATATAATTAAAAGATTATCGGCTAAGCATCTGCGGATCTCATTACTTGGGTTTATAAATTTGCGGAGATCGAGGAATGATAGAGTTTATTTAGAAGTTTGGTGCTAAACGTGGAGTAGTTGGATCTCTTTAGAGCCCACGAAAGGTACTTGTGGCCTCCTTGTTCCCACAAGATTGCACACCAATAATAATAGATCTCTAGGATTAATTAAGTGTATGGGGTTTGGGCAATACTTAGTTTTTTCTCGTTCCTAAGAAAATCTCTGCATATGGGGGTTTGGTACACATAGGGGTACTGCCAGTGTTACGGTGAAATAGACTATTGCATCTTGTCGGTTCGCCGCCGATGTTGTGATCTTAGTAAAGGCCGTAGGACTCGGGGTTTGGCATATGATTATGAATATCAATAATAATAATCCAAAGCTAAATATAAGGCAGAGGAATCCAAAGCTATAAAAAGCAGTGGAAATAAATCCAAGGTCATAATAAAGCTCTTGCATCTTGAGTCTTGACGGCTCACAACCGTTGTTGTAATTGAAATAAAGGACTAAGGACCAAATATTATTAAAGTGCTTATAATTATGCAAAAATGCCAAGCATCGACTCTGGGGGTTTCCTAATAAAAAGCTTCCATCACGGGTCTCAGACATGGGATGTTTCGGTCGTAAATAAAAAGGGGGCCCTCAAAATCGTGTTCAATCAGAGACCTCCATGTGGACCCGATTTCTGTATGCAGGGGTTTTCGAGGGAAAGTTTGGAAACTACTTAGCGTTCAAATTTTGTGCTCTTATCGGACTAATGACTATCAAAACGAGAAAATATGAAGAAATTCATTTCTAAACAAATTAAAATCTTGAGATGCAAAACTTAGGAAATGGGAACAAGAGGTAATTACATAAGTAACTCCTGTGGGTAGTGTTAGCATCTAACTTGTGGATAAACAATGATTTTGATTTTACGCTTAGTTTGGGGGCTTGTGAAAAATCAAGGATGACGATTTTTATCCGTATGGTCTCTTCTCCATGAGAAGTGTTTCTACTCGTAGACCCTGAGAATTATCAAAAGATAATGAAAGTCAAGCAAACCGCCACATATATTGTAACACCCCCAATTCATGGTTGCAGCGGAATTCAAACTGGGTGTTACTCGACGGCACAATAGTCACAATGATAGAAAACGAACTCCAATTGAGTCGTTTTAAAAGATTTATCATTCAAATTGTATAAATATCAGAGGTTACAAAATGAGGTCCCAATTGGTTCCATGTTTACAAATCACATTAAGTGAGTTTTCGAATGATAATAAAAATTATAGCCCTCTTGAGTATCCGTGCCCTTCCGTACCATCCTTGATCATCATGAACCTGAAATACATGCTTGAGAGATCAACACAAAGGTTGAGTGATATTCATAGAGTTTGTTTAATGTTTGAACACAATGTGTTGGTAGTAAATCGTTGAACACAATAATCGCAGTGTTTGTAGTTAAATCGTTTGAACACAATATGTTGGTAGTGCGAGCTATAGACTCACACCAATGTTTGGAAAACAAAACAGGTAGGCTACGTTACTATACGCCCATAAAATGTATTATACACTAAGCTTATGACACCAAAACGTTAACGTGTACCAATATCGATTGGCAGATTTATCCCGGTAGGTACTTTGCTAACATACCTAAATCTCAAATATTAGTGCATTTGTTTGAACTTAGTCAATACAAATGGGATTCGTCAATCCCAATAGGCCTATTCACAATATTTGCGCTCACTATTGCTAGTGATTAAATGGTTCATAATAAGGGATCTCGGTTTAGCAAGACTAGTACTTAGAGATAATAAAACAATCAGGCAAGCATACAATTTAAAAACATTGTGCTCGGTTAAAATAGCATGTATTCCCCCCAAGGGTTTGTAAAACATTGAAGTAATGTAAAGTGGGGCTATGAACTCACCTTAAGTAAGATAGCAAGTAATGAATGTAACGGTTGAATCGTGAAGGTTTCTATGAGCAACCTATAATAGAATGTTGTGACTTAGGATCGGAGTAAAGAATATGAAGTAGTGCCTATATATATATATATATATATATATATATATATATATATATATATATATATATATCTTGCATTATAGTCCATGATGTGGTATGATGTATATTGTAAGTCCTTGAAAGAAAAGATTCATGAACATGTATGTTTTGTATATCGTTTACTACCGTTCGGGCCGACATAATTCAGAAGTCATGTTAGTAAGCGTTCGAGGAGCCAGGACACTTTAACTCGTAAATCCACAACTCAACTCGACGGCTTACATAATGAACTCCTCACATGAGGCTCCCTACTATTGTAGTAGTTGATGAAATATATAGATATAAGTTTTGATCCAAAAAGTTACATGTCCGATATTTGAATAAACTTAGGAAAGTTTATTAGTACATGAAGATTGTTATTAGGGGTAGTTTCATAAGTCTTGTATGACCATTTTCTCTTTGTATATCTCATGGTTCCTTTTTAAGTGAAGTAGATCCAAATTGCTTGTTCAAGTTCTCGCCAATTCCTTGTTTCATGTTTTCGCCTATGTAAGTTGGTATGGTCATTTCGTCATGGCCTAGCCATGACCTTTGGTCCTTGTTCCAAGGTCATGAGACACAACCTTGGCTCTAGCCATGGTGGTGGTCTTGATTATAGGTCATAAGACCTCTTTGGTCTTCATAAACCATAACCTATATGTAATGACTTTGGCCTAAAAATGGGCTGTTTAGAATTTGAAGAATTTTATCACTCGGAAAGCGTTTTTAGGGCTCGAGCTTCTTTATACCTGAACGAAAACGTCGTTCCGGACAAATTTCGTGTTTTAACTTTTTGATGAATCGGACCAGAAGTGGGACTTTCAAAACCCAAATTAGATCAGAATGGTATTTGGCAGTTTGCCGCAAAGTTTTGGTAACTTCAAATGGGCGTAACTTTTGACTCGTATACTCGTTTTAGGTGGTTCAAATTGCTATGGTTTCCTTGTTAAGTCCTCTACTGTAATATGTAATGATCCAACATCATATTTTTACCATTTTGATCAGGTCTTACCAAGAAAGTCATTAGTTTACTTGTTTTAGTAACTTGTTGTAACAATCAATAACAATAACTTGTTTTGCTCACTTTTATACATCATGGACATAACTACAAGACATAATATAGCAAGAATAACATGTAAATAACATGAACATGATTATTTAACAAGAATCATGTTAGGGTTTGGCTTACAACTTTTGGCTTTCAAAGATGAAAGGAAGTTAACATGTAAGGAAAAGGACTTTGATAGACTTGCTTCAACCCACTTCACTTCATGCAATCTTTCTACCCTTGTAATCTTGAAAGATAGATGATGAAGGTTGAGGTGAATTGAGTGGATTCAAACTCAAGAGAAATCACCAAGTATATGAGGTTATGGAAGTGTTTTGATTATCTAAAAGAAACTAGGGTTTCAACCTTGAACTTGCACTTGAATCTTGCATGAAACTTGGAAGAGAATGAGCTAAGGATGAGAGGATGGGGAGGGTGAGGTGTGGCATTTAAATGAGGGGAGGAGGGGAGTATTTATAGTGAGTTGAGGAGGTTAGGAAACAACTAGGAAATTACCAAAACTTGGTCACCAAGTTCAACACTTGTAATGATCTAAGGATCAATGGTCAAGATCAAGCCACAAGTGTGAATCCCCCCCCCCTAGTGGCGGTTTGGAGTGGATAGGAAGAGATGAGTTGGTCTTGGATGATATTATCCAAGTATTGGATGAGGTTTGACTCCGGGAAATGCCAATCGTAAATGATTAAGCCTCAAAACGTAAAACCGGGTGTCGTAAAATTATGGAACTTGAAAGTATTGATAAACATATCCATATGTTCCATAATAAAATATAAAATGAGTGGTAGGTTCCATTTGGGTGGTAAAACCCTGCTAAAAACTGAAAACACGGGTCTAAAACGCGTAATACGTAAAACGTACGAATATTGCGTAAAATTGAGAAAAGTAAAATGTTACTTTTCTAATGTGATAAAAATGATTTAAAATGACTTATAATGTCTAGACTGGGCTCAGTCTAGTGTCGGTTGGTATTAAATGTCTTTTAGACATCAAACCGTAAGCCTAAAAATCACGAAATGACTTATAACATCAAGGGATGATTTTTGGTCAATGGAGGAGGGAAAAAATATGTTGACTTTTTCTAATAAGTTGAAAACTCAAATCGTCTTAGAAACGCGTTTTGTGGTCTAACGGTTAATCGCCCATACGGTTAAGCGTGCTCATGCGAGAGTAGTACAGGCTTGGGTGACCTGCTGGGAAAAGTAATTAACCTGAAAATGCGAATTGTTACAGTCTCTACCCCTTACGGGGAACTTCGTCCCGAAGTTCTTTGTGTGTCATATGTTGGAGTGGTGTCGATAAAGATGTGTGGTTACTTATGAGGACCAAAGTCTGGAATTACCAGTAATGTAATTTGATTTGTCATTTCAGTGTATGGTGTAGGATGAGGCTTACTTTTATGTAGGAAAGGTATGGTAATAGTCGAATATCAAAGGAAATTGATATAGCAGTCGGATATTAATAGGAATTGATATAGTAGTTGAATATCAAATAGAACTTGATATAGTTGTCAAGTATCGATAGTAATTGATATAAGAATCGAATCATGGAATAAGCGTTGAACATGTGGTTGGACCAAGTCCTGTTTGAATTGTACGGCTGCCCATGCATATGGCTACATGGCTCCGCAATGAGTTTGGTACGACTGCGCATGCGTATGTTTACATGGCCCCGTAATGAGTTTGGTACGACTGTACATGCATATGGTTACATGGCCTCACAATGAGTTTGTTTGTTATAGCACTATCATTATGAAAACCAAAATGTAAACCTCGTACTAATGGAAATTGGGATAGTCGTTGCCATCATAGCCTAGTAGGTAATCTGTTGTTGTATCTAGTGTTTATTGACTTCATACTTATGTTATTTCGGATATAAATAAGCCCACTTATTTATAATTCTTTATTTACATAGAGAGGCATCCCAAACAATGTAACTAAAGGAATATAAACGTATGGTTCGATGATTTATAATTTCTTTATTTAAATGAAAAGGCATCCCAATCCATTCAAATAAGGACATTATAAATCATCCTACTCAAGAATTCCCGACACAACATTCATACTTAGCCGGTGAGTTACAAGGTAGTGTATTACGAGATGACACTGGTGTAGCAAAAGTACAAGATGAATATTCAATCTTGTAAAGCTGATAAGGGTGCTTGTGGTGTAACTAAGGATGATTTGAGCTTTAAAAGTGCATCAAGATCTGTTAATGAGCTTGTGTTTGTAACGGTTGTGAAGATAATGATGTGATATGTTGATGAACAAAAGTGTGTAGTGTATGCTTAACATTAATACTCTTAGGTATAGATGTTGAGTTTGCTTTAAAAAAAAATCTTAAGAGATTTTAAAGGTTTATGATGGAATGGTATCCTTAGGACCTAAACAGGATAGTACTTCTACAGGATGAAGAGAATAATTGATAACTATTCCAGATAGTAGTTCGGATTATCTCATAAATGAAAACTTTCAAGAATGAAGTTAGGTAGTACAAATAAAGTGTTAAGATTTCGCTGAGTGGTAAGGCACTATCGTGTCTCTAGATTGTTTTAATGTATTCTGGTGGTTTATCGTGTTCATGTAGGAAATCAATCTAAACATAACCCTAGTACAACTATTCTCAGTATTTGAAAATTCTAAGTCGAATATAGTTAGTCAGACTATATTCCACTGTCCCTAGGTTAAATATAGATGACTAGTCTATATTTAGCCAAGGTTCGATAAAATTTTCAAATACCTAAACTAGGTATACTTTTGATATGTCCGTTGCTTTCGGGAAACTGTCCACTAAACAAAGGCGATGTCAAACCCTTAAGTTGCAAGTCCCGTCCATACAAGACTTGTAACGTATGTTTTCATATTCCATTGCATAGAAGGTAGTAAGGGTAGATACGTATGGAAAGGAAGTTTTAAGTAGTTCTAAAATAGAACATACTTGGCCAGGATCACGAACTTTTAATAATGAAGGTTTCATAAGAAAACTTTGATGAATGTAGAGAAAGTTCAGCTTTTGTCGATGATGGATTAGTTTGTCCTTTAGAAATCTCATATTTCTTGTTTTGAAATCGATAGATTGTGACGGGTTTTTGATATCATAAGAAATGATATTGATGATGTGATGGAATAATTCTAGAGACCATTTGCACAAAACACAATGTCTCGGAAGTAGGTTAGACCATTGTGCAATTCACAATGTCTGGGAAGTAGGTTAGGTCATTGTGTGACTCAAAACATTTGAGAAATGATTAAGACCATTGTATCATACAATGTCTTGGAAAATGAATGAGACCATTGTATCTCACAATGTCTTGGAAAATGAATGAGGCCATTGTATCTCACAATGTCTTGAAAAATGAATGAGACCATTGTATCTCACAATGTCTTGGAAAATGAATGAGACCATTGTATCTCACAATGTCTTGAAAAGTGAATGAGACCATTGTATCTCACAATGTCTTGGACATATAATGTTGGAGTAGGAACATGATTGGGAGAGTGTGGCTGTGCCGAAATGCCTTAGAATAGGCATACACAGATATGTTTAGTCCATTGTTTAGATAAATGATTGAAAATAAACCGAGTTTATATATCAATATACTAATATGTTCATGTAGCATAAAATGCCTAGTGTGTATATATTAATATACTTATATGTGTTCATGTAGCATAAAATGCCTAGTGTGTATATATTAATATACTTATATGTGTTCATGTAGCATAAAATGCCTAGTGTGTATATATCAATATACTTATATGTGTTCATGTAGCATAAAATGCCTAGTGTGTATATATCAATATACTTATATGTGTTCATGTAGCATAAAATGCTTAGTGTGTATATATCAATATACTTATATGTGTTCATGTAGCATAAAATGCTTAGTGTGTATATATCAATATACTTATATGTGTTCATGTAGCATAAAATGCTTAGTGTGTATATATCAATATACTTATATGTGTTCATGTAGCATAAAATGCTTACGGGGAAATGCTCAATTATGTTTAGGGTACATATATTAATATGCAATTATGTTTGTGTAGCATAAAATATCTATGGGGAAATGCTCAAAAGGGGTATATATATGAATATACTAATATGTTTGTGTAGCATAACATGCTTACTAAGTCCATAATCGTCTGGAGGATGGAAGACACGGAGAGCGGAAGGCTATAAAAATGGTTTTGCTTGTAGTTGTAGTTATAGTTTAGGTCTCAATTAGACCCGTTTCTCTATAACCATGGCTCTGATACCAATCTGTAACACCCCCAATTCATGGTTGCAGCGGAATTCAAACTGGGTGTTACTCGACGGCACAATAGTCACAATGATAGAAAACGAACTCCAATTGAGTCGTTTTAAAAGATTTATCATTCAAATTGTATAAATATCAGAGGTTACAAAATGAGGTCCCAATTGGTTCCATGTTTACAAATCACATTAAGTGAGTTTTCGAATGATAATAAAAATTATAGCCCTCTTAAGTATCCGTGCCCTTCCGTGCCATCCTTGATCGTCATGAACCTGAAATACATGCTTGAGAGGTCAACACAAAGGTTGAGTGATATTCATAGAGTTTGTTTAATGTTTGAACACAATGTGTTGGTAGTAAATCGTTGAACACAATAATCGTAGTGTTTGTAGTTAAATCGTTTGAACACAATATGTTGGTAGTGCGAGCTATAGACTCACACCAATGTTTGGAAAACAAAACAGGTAGGCTACGTTACTATACGCCCATAAAATGTATTATACACTAAGCTTATGACACCAAAACGTTAACATGTACCAATATCGATCGGCAGATTTATCCCGGTAGGTACTTTGCTAACATACCTAAATCTCAAATATTAGTGCATTTGTTTGAACTTAGTCAATACAAATGGGATTCGTCAATCCCAATAGGCCTATTCACAATATTTGCGCTCACTATTGCTAGTGATTAAATGGTTCATAATAAGGGATCTCGGTTTAGCAAGGCTGGTACTTAGTGATAATAAAACAATCAGGCAAGCATACAATTTAAAAACATTGTGCTCGGTTAAAATAGCATGTATTCCCCCCAAGGGTTTGTAAAACATTGAAGTAATGTAAAGTGGGGCTATGAACTCACCTTAAGTAAGATAGCAAGTAATGAATGTAACGGTTGAATCGTGAAGGTTTCTATGAGCAACCTATAATAGAATGTTGTGACTTAGGATCGGAGTAAAGAATATGAAGTAGTGCCTATATATATATCTTGCATTATAGTCCATGATGTGGTATGATGTATATTGTAAGTCCTTGAAAGAAAAGATTCATGAACATGTATGTTTTGTATATCGTTTACTACCGTTCGGGCCGACATAATTCAGAAGTCATGTTAGTAAGCGTTCGAGGAGCCAGGACACTTTAACTCGTAAATCCACAACTCAACTCGACGGCTTACATAATGAACTCCTCACATGAGGCTCCCTACTATTGTAGTAGTTGATGAAATATATAGATATAAGTTTTGATCCGAAAAGTTACATGTCCGATATTTGAATAAACTTAGGAAAGTTTATTAGTACATGAAGATTGTTATTAGGGGTAGTTTCATAAGTCTTGTATGACCATTTTCTCTTTGTATATCTCATGGTTCCTTTTTAAGTGAAGTAGATCCAAATTGCTTGTTCAAGTTCTCGCCAATTCCTTGTTTCATGTTTTCGCCTATGTAAGTTGGTATGGTCATTTCGTCATGGCCTAGCCATGACCTTTGGTCCTTGTTCCAAGGTCATGAGACACAACCTTGGCTCTAGCCATGGTGGTGGTCTTGATTATAGGTCATAAGACCTCTTTGGTCTTCATAAACCATAACCTATATGTAATGACTTTGGCCTAAAAATGGGCTGTTTAGAATTTGAAGAATTTTATCACTCGGAAAGCATTTTTAGGGCTCGAGCTTCTTTAAACTTGAACGAAAACGTCGTTCCGGACAACTTTTGTGTTTTAACTTTTTGATGAATCGGACCAGAAGTGGGACTTTCAAAACCCAAATTAGATCAGAATGGTATTTGGCAGTTTGCCGCAAAGTTTTGGTAACTTCAAATGGGCGTAACTTTTGACTCGTATACTCGTTTTAGGTGGTTCAAATTGCTATGGTTTCCTTGTTAAGTCCTCTACTGTAATATATAATGATCCAACATCATATTTTTACCATTTTGATCAGGTCTTACCAAGAAAGTCACTAGTTTACTTGTTTTAGTAACTTGTTGTAACAATCAATAACAATAACTTGTTTTGCTCACTTTTATACATCACGGACATAACTACAAGACATAATATAGCAAGAATAACATGTAAATAACATGAACATGATTATTTAACAAGAATCATGTTAGGGTTTGGCTTACAACTTTTGGCTTTCAAAGATGAAAGGAAGTTAACATGTAAGGAAAAGGACTTTGATAGACTTGCTTCAACCCACTTCACTTCATGCAATCTTTCTACCCTTGTAATCTTGAAAGATAGATGATGAAGGTTGAGGTGAATTGAGTGGATTCAAAATCAAGAGAAATCACCAAGTATATGAGGTTAAGGAAGTGTTTTGATTATCTAAAAGAAACTAGGGTTTCAACCTTGAACTTGCACTTGAATCTTGCATGAAACTTGGAAGAGAATGAGCTAAGGATGAGAGGATGGGGAGGGTGAGGTGTGGCGTTTAAATGAGGGGAGGAGGGGAGTATTTATAGTGAGTTGAGGAGGTTAGGAAACAACTAGGAAATTACCAAAACTTGGTCACCAAGTTCAACACTTGTAATGATCTAAGGATCAATGGTCAAGATCAAGCCACAAGTGTGAATCCCCCCCCCCTAGTGGCGGTTTGGAGTGGATAGGAAGAGATGAGTTGGTCTTGGATGATATTATCCAAGTATTGGATGAGGTTTGACTCCGGGAAATGCCAATCGTAAATGATTAAGCCTCAAAACGTAAAACCGGGTGTCGTAAAATTATGGAACTTGAAAGTATTGATAAACATATCCATATGTTCCATAATAAAATATAAAATGTGTGGTAGGTTCCATTTGGGTGGTAAAACCCTGCTAAAAACTGGAAACACGGGTCTAAAACGCGTAATACGTAAAACGTACGAATATTGCGTAAAATTGAGAAAAGTAAAATGTTACTTTTCTAATGTGATAAAAATGATTTAAAATAACTTATAATGTCTAGACTAGGCTCAGTCTAGTGTCGGTTGGTATTAAATGTCTTTTAGACATCAAACCGTAAGCCTAAAAATCACGAAATGACTTATAACATCAAGGGATGATTTTTGGTCAATGGAGGAGGGAAAAAATATGTTGACTTTTTCTAATAAGTTGAAAACTCAAATCGTCTTAGAAACGCGTTTTGTGGTCTAACGGTTAATCGCCCATACGGTTAAGCGTGCTCATGCGAGAGTAGTACAGGCTTGGGTGACCTGCTGGGAAAAGTAATTAACCTGAAAATGCGAATTGTTACATATATAAACATGAAAAAGTACAAAAATAGTAGTGGTAGTTGTTATTCAAGAAAATTGGAAAATGGGGCGTTTTTGGGAATAAATGATTTTGAGATATCTTTTGAACATCATTGCTACTTTACAACGTCAGTAAAAAGAGGTTTTGAAATTATTTATCTCTTAAGCGTGAGGTGATGACATTGCGTGAGGGCACGACAATACCTTCGTCTGGGGGAGTTTTGATGTGTGCTTATTCACACATCCTTTTTAGGCCTTAAATCAGACCAAAAATACCAAATACTAACCAAATATGCCAAGAGAATGTGTGTTTTTGTATTTGTGTATGTGCAGGTACGGATATGTGAAAAATGGACAAAATCAAGGCCAAAACTGACAAAAACGAGCACGAGAATAGAAAAAGGCCAAAAGCCGAATCCGGGGAAGCTTAATGATAAAAGAAAGCTCAAAATGTCAAAGGAAGTCCTCAGAGATTCACAAAATTGCAATAATAGTCCCTGATCAAAGTTTAAAGAATTTGGCAACTTCAGTCCCTCAGCTTTCAGGAAATTACAAAATTGGTCCCTTGAAGAATTATTTGAAGAAAAGACAAACATGGTCCTTCATAAATCAAAGAATGTCAACATTAGCCCTTGGAAGAAAATTTGGATGAAAGGCAGAAATGGTCCCTATGATTTTCAATTTTACAAAGTTGGTCCTTATGTTTATTACTAATCCTAAGCAAACGGATCCACAACCAAATCCAATACCAACTGTCACACCCCGCCACGGCGGAAACGCGCGGGTGTAACTTCATGGATATCATCACAACACCTGGTGTCAACATAGAGAACAACTACATGCACATAAATAGAGCAATGTACCAACACACAGTGTTGTAACAATACCCGAAGATAAATAACCAAAACAAAATCCAAAAGGTATCTTCAATAAATTTGAAAGTACCAAACATAAAACATAAATTTATCATATCCAAATCCAAATAAACTCAAATCACAAAACATAAGTAAGTCTCCATGCAACTAAGTCTCGCCTAATTGCTGCCCTCAACTTTGTCCTTAGAATGCTCACCTGAAAATGATGCTTAAAATGTCAACATAACGTTGGTGAGATTCATAGGTTTGAGACTCAACACACAAGCCAACCGAATTCACTGTGATTACAAAATATAGCTGGACAAATAATTATAGTTATCATATAGCTACATGCATTTGCAAGTTAATATTCACACACAAAGGCAACAGCACTCATAAGGCAACCAATAGGACGGCTCGTGTCCTCCGACCCCAAAATAATTACAACAGGACGACTCGTGTCCTCTAACCCCACAATGATTACATTAGGACGGCTCGTGTCCCCCGACCCCATTAAACATCAATTAGGTTGCATGCGTGAGAAACAGGATAAGCATCCTCCTAATTGGATCCCATATATATCCACACAAGCAAATAATCACACATAGCATGCATACGATAACATTATAGGTCCAAGCTCTTTAACACCACACACATAATCACAGTAAATCAAATCATTTAAGACAAGCATCATTCCCATCCCAAGTTTAAAACAAAGTAAAAATATGGGACTATGAACTCACCTTAAACTCCGCAGCTTCCACAAAAACAATTCACAATCTATAGCACACAAAAATAATCCACATTACACAAGGTCAAGCTAAAAGCTACAACCCATGTAATACACATATGACGGATGTCTAAGACTTATATGACCCACCATGGATCTCCTAGACACCACACTAACCACTACCACAACTTAATACTCACTAAATCCCTTGCACTCTAAAACTCAGAAAACACAGAATTTTTGAGTACATTCACTCACATGAAATCACGACAAATAAAGCTCAACAACTCACACCAAAAATTTACCATGGTCTCTCATAAGCATAGAAGCTATCCCAGAAGGCCATGGACAATTAACACATACAAGTACTCATAAGAAATTCAAACTTGTCAACTACTCAAATTCGGATCTGAACGCACAGCAAAAAGTTTTGATTTTTAATAATTACTTCCACAAGTTTTTATCGCGAATCCTCTTCGTGGTAGTCTAATATAACCTAAAACTTAACTATTCCAGAAGGAAAAGTCAAAATACCACTTTTACAACCACATGACACCCTCAAACGTTTACCCAAAATCTGTCCCGGTTTGACAGCTTTGACACCTTAACAAAGAAAAATCAAAAGACTGACGTCCCGACCTCAAAATCGATCGTGGCTGGACTTTTTGGAAATCTCTTTCATTATACTACAATTTAGACCTAAAATTCGTGACCTAACTCATCACCATCTATTTTTTACACCCACATCTTTACAGCCTTACAAATCTGTCCAAACCCTAACTCAATAACTAGCATGTTTTACGCTCAATTCCCTTAACCATTAACCATATTATTAACATCTAATCATCCTAACATGTTTTACTTCAATAATTTACAGAAGTATATAAACCCTAGATTCCATCATATTAATTATTACATGAATCATAACAATAATTAATTAATTACACATAAGGGTTAAAGATTTTACCTAGATTCTTGATGATTGCTAGACAATTATGAAACCCTAATTTTTTCTTCTTGGATCCCCCTTGTGTCGACTCTAATAGCAGGAAAAAGGGATAGGGGAGTTTTGATTTTGTATTTATAATTAATTTGGATAACCCTTAAGGCTTAGAGTTGTATTTGGTATCAAATTTGGTTTCCTTTTTTCCCCCCAATACCCTTAATCGGCCGCCCACCCCCCCTAATAATATATTTTCTTATTTTTTTTATTAAATGATTTATTACACATTCAAAACCTCATACTTTTCATATTTTATGTATTCCCATAACAAAACCTAACGTCTTTCGCGATAAACCTTAATTTTACGACAAACCGGAAAATATTCATTTTCAAAATAAAGTTTCCAAAAATAGATTGTTACACACTCCATAAGCATTTCCTCACAAAAACAACATCCCTGTAACTTACTAACGCTCAATAACTTGAACGAAGACTCGTTACGCAAAACCTCAAAACGCCAAATATACACAAGTCATTTCTACACCACATAAGTGATCAAAATGAACTTTCCCAAAATCAACATCATCAAAAATCACAATAACAACCACAACGCGAAGGGATTTAGTGCTAACTCAAATACTAACCACACTATAACACACAATAACACCCATATAACTACTCAAACCACACCAAACAAAGTTAGATTAACTCGAGGCTAAAAGTCTAACTAACCTGCTAAAATCACGGTTGTTACATCATCCCCCACTTTGGGAAAGCTCGCCCCGAGATTTAACAGCTCGTATCATCAGACCTCTCAGCAAACAACTTAAGATACTTAGCTCTCATTTGATCATCACGCTCCCAAGTAAACTCAGGACCACGTTTGGAATTCCATCGTACCTTTACCAACGCAATCTTACTACGCTTCATACTCTTAACTTCTCGGTCCATAATCTCAACAGGTTCCTCCACAAAGTGAAGTGTTCTATCAACCTTAATCTCATCTAGTGGCACATGTAAACTAGCATCCGCCAAACACTTTTTCAAATTAGACACGTGAAACGTATCATGCATACCACTTAATTCCTCAGGCAATCTCAAACGATATGCCACAAGTCCAATCCTCTTCGTAATCTCAAATGGCCCAACATATCTAGGTGCTAACTTGCCTTTCTTACCGAAACGCACAACACCCTTCCATGGTGACACCTTCAACATTACAAAATCTCCAACACTAAACTCCAAAGGTTTGCGGCGATTATCCGCATAACTCTTTTGACGATCTCTCGCAGCCTTAAGTCTTTCTTTAATCCGAAAGACCATATCCGTAGTCTCTTGTACCAATTCAGGTCCAATTAACTGACTCATCCCAACCTCTGCCCATAACACCGGTGATCTACACTTCCTTCCGTACAACATCTCAAATGGTGCACATCTAATACTTGAATGATAGCTGTTATTATAAGAAAACTCAGCCAAAGGCAAATGAGTATCCCAGCTTCCTCCAAAATCAATAGCACAAGCACGAAGCAAATCCTCTAATGTCTGAATCGTTCGCTCACTTTGTCCATCGGTCTGTGGATGATAAGCAGTACTCATATCCAACCGTTTATTCAAAGCCTTTTGCAATGACTGCCAGAACCGCGAAGTGAACCTACTATCCCGATCTGAAATAATAGACACAGGCACACCATGCCTTGCGACAATCTCATTTATATAGATCCTTGCCAACTTCTCCATCTTGTAATCTTCACGAATGGCCAGAAAATGTGCAGACGTCGTCAATCTGTCCACAATAACCCATATCGTGTCATGTCCATTACTTGTGCGAGGCAATTTAGTAATGAAATCCATAGTTATATTATCCAACTTATATTCAGGAATTGGCGGCTGCTGCAACAATCCAGAGGGTTTCTGATGTTCAGCCTTCACCTTCAAACAAGTTAAACATCGACTAACATACTCAGCTATCTCCCTCTTCATGCCCGGCCACCAATAAGCATCTCTAGGATCATAGTACATCTTATCAGACCCTGGATGAATCGAGTATCTCGTCTTATGAGCCTCATCCATGATCACCTTTCTCACGTCTCCCACTAGTGGAACCCATATTCGATCTAAGAAATATAGTCCACCATCTTCCTTCCTTTCCATCTGCTGATCTAAACCACGCAACATTTCAGCCACAAGGTTCTCATCCTTGAGAGCCTCCTCTTGTTCTGCCAATATATTACTCTTAATTCCCGACTGCAATATTATGCTCATAGCTCGCAAACGCCTTGGATTAATTCTTTCCTTTTTACTCAATGCATCGGCCACCAGATTCGCTTTTCCAGAATGATAACGAATGTCGCAGTCGTAATCACTTAACAGCTCCATCCATCTTCTTTGACGCATATTCAACTCCTTCTGATTAAAAATATGCTGAAGACTCTTATGATCGGTATAGACCGTACTCTTCGTACCATACAAATAATGTCTCCAATTCTTGAGAGCAAATACCACCGCACCAAGCTCTAGGTCATGAGTAGTATAATTCTTCTCATGAACCTTGAGTTGTCGTGATACATAAGCTATCACCTTTCCCCTTTGCATTAACACACATCCCAATCCTTGATTCGACGCATCGCAATATACCACGAAATCATCTGGCCCATCAGGTAATGTCAGAATAGGTGCATTACACAAACTATCCTTTAATGTCTGAAAAGCCACTTCTTGCTCATCTCCCCACTCATACTTTTTATTCTTCTGTGTCAACATAGTGAGAGGCTTAGCAATCTTTGAAAAATTTGCTATAAATCTCCTGTAGTATCCTGCCAGTCCTAAGAATGAACGTATCTTAGAAGGTGTTCTAGGAGCCTTCCAATTCTTGACCGCTTCTATCTTGCTAGGATCTACATGTATACCTTCACTATTCACTATATGACCAAGAAATTGCACCTCTTGCAGCCAAAATTCACATTTAGAGAACTTAGCGTACAATCTCTCATTCTTCAACAAGCCAAGTATTAACCTCAGGTGTTCCCCATGCTCTTCCTTCGACTTAGAGTAAATCAGAATATCGCCGATAAACACAATTATGAATTTATCTAAATAGGGCCTACACACGCGATTCATCAAATCCATGAATACCGTTGGTGCATTAGTCAACCCAAATGGCATCACCGTAAATTCAAAGTGTCCATAACGAGTTCTAAAAGCTATCTTGGGAATGTCCTCCTCATACACTCTTAACTGATGATAACCAGATCGCAGATCTATCTTTGAGAAAAATCTAGCACCCTGCAACTGGTCGAAAAGATCATCAATTCTAGGTAAAGGATACCGATTCTTCACCGTCAACTTATTTAACTCTCGGTAATCAATACACATTCTAAACGAACCATCTTTCTTCTTAACGAACAAAACAGGCGCTCCCCACGGAGAATGACTAGGTCGAATAAACCCCTTATCTTGAAGCTCTTTCAACTGTGCAGCCAACTCCTGCATCTCCGTAGGTGCCAATCGATAAGGATCTTTCGCTACCGGCGTCGTTCCAGGAATTAAATCAATATGAAACTCCACCAGTCGTATTGGCGGTAATCCGGACAAATCCTCAGGAAAAATGCCTGAAAACTCACACACTACTGGAATATCCCCTACTTTGAGTTCTCTAGACTTCGCGCTCAAAAGGGATTTCGAATTCTTCTCCACGCTTTCTCCTTGTACTCGCAGCACACCTCCACCCTCTAATGGAATTCGAACCACCTTTTCATGGCATATTACTTCAGCTTTATGCCTAGCCAACCAATCCATCCCTGTTACCACGTCAAAGCTACCATGTCCTAAGGGTATTAAGTCAATTTTAAACGCAACACCCTCTAACACGATAACGCACTCACAAATAACTTTATCAACTTCTATTTCTATACCACTAGCTATTTCAATAAAAATACTAGGTCTAAGTTCACTAAACTTAACACCCAATATTCTAGCAAATTCAGTAGTAGCAAAACAATAATCCGCACCCGTATCAAATAACGTAGTAGCATAATGACCATTGAGAGAGAACGTACCAGTAACAACATTCGGGTCTTGGCGCGCCTCGCTTGCATTCATTGTGAATGCCTTTCCCTTAGCTGCATTTCTATTAAACCCTTGTCCTTGTCCTCCTTCAATAGCCAACTGATTCCCAGGTCGTCCGAACATTCCAACAAGTTTGGCACAACAGTTTCGCAGATGATCAGCACTACCACACTCGTAGCATGCCCTACGATGAGCCGCTGCGCCAACCGAGTTGATTGGAGTCGCTTGAGTAATCACCGCACGACATTCCCTAGCAAAGTGTCCAGGTTTGCCACACCTGAAACACCCACGACATGGAATATTCTCAGGATGATTGCCACTACACTTAGCATATCTAGGGGCATTACCAACATATCCCCTTTTCTAATTATTACCAGTCATAGTCGTAGAAACTGTTCCTACATAACCTGCTGCCATCATAGGATCCGTTGCTACGAACCCCTTTCCTTTTCTTGCTTTCTTATTGTCACCACTAAAACCAGTTGTCTTAGTAGTATCAACCTCCTCTCGCTTCTTCTCTCCTGACTTTGCCAGTGTTGCACTCCTAACTGCTTCATCCGTCAGTGCCCCAGCCTTTTGAATAGCATTTAGAAGCGTTGTCGGCTCAGTTGCCCTAACCATCGAACGAATCTGTGGAACCAATCCACGGATATACTTCTCAATACGCTTCGATTCAGGAGTTACTAGATGAGGAACCATCCTAGCTAACTCATGAAACCTATCAGTGTACCCCATATGATTAGCTCCAACCATAATATGATTCCACAACTCTTCTTCCAACTTTTGCATCTCATTGATTGGGCAAAACTCCTCCGTCATTAAGGCTTTAAAGTCCTCCCAAGTCATACCCAAAGCCGCAACTCGTCCCCTAGCCTAAAGTTGCGTGTTCCACCAGGTCAACGCCTTGTTAACCAAAGAACTAACCGCATACTTAACTTTCTGAACCTCACTACATCCACTTATATCCATCATAGACTCCATTTTCTCTATCCATCGAGTAAGTGCAATTGCACCACCCTTTCCATCAAATTCCTTAGGCTTACAGGCCATGAACTCCTTGTAAGTACACCCATTATTTCCGCCTCCTCCACTTCCAGCACCATCAGGATGAGCTCCACTGCCTATCTGCGCACTCAATTGAGTCACAAGTTCAGGCATTAAAGCTTCTAGCTACTGGTTGATCATTTGCTGAAAGATAGGATTGCTATCCCCAATAATAGGTGTCGACTTCTTGGACTTCTTCGGTGTCCGGTAAGCTCCACTCATAGGTGACTTAGTGATAGGTCGTCTTGGTTTCCTTGGCGCCATTTCGTAAACACGCAAGACAATAGAACCATTAGAGACCATTCACAAGATTCTACAATCTCCATAATCCTACTCAATCATCTACCTCCCATCACATGAAACACTCTCAATCATATAACCAAACAAACTCAACTCTACCACACATAAGCATATCGCCATTGATTCAATGTAACATTGGCTGTAGGTCCACATATATCGTGATACATTTATAATTGTGTTGGCCACCCACAATTTTAGATGTATCCTTCCACATGTGTACTTACTTCCAAAGCCACATCTAACAATAGTAACATCTTATAACAAATAGCACGCAATCAACACTAACCAAAATATACTCCCATAATACACAGAATATACACACAAAAAATATCCAAACTCGCCCAAGGCTTCTCATTAAAACACGAGATAAATCCCGAAAATCCGAAGGAATTCACATTCCAACATACAATCAGTGTCAAAACAACTCAACATAACCGTAAAACATTAAAAACATAATATTGAAAACAAGTCGTACGCAGTTCGAGTCCTATCTAAGACCTAAAACGGTGTACGTGCAGTGGACTCCAAGTCTGAATCCACTTCCTCCTCCTCGCTCACCCACCCATTCCTATTTCCATGATTCTGTGGTAGAGGATGTATTGCAAAATCATCTTCACGATCTCTTAACTCTTCATCTATCCTATCCACAAAATCATACAATCCTCGGGGTCTAGCCCAAACTACCACATCATCTTCCAAAAACTGAGGACACTTGCACGGGTACTTGGTGGTGAAGCCTTCCTTATCAGCTACCTTTGTCTCATATCTCTCCACCCTTTACCCATTCACATTCTCGAGTGTCAGCTTCGCTTCAATCACACATGGTACCATGCTAGCGGGGACCAATATCCTCCTGTTGGTTCTCTTCATCTTCCCAACTCTCTTGCGTCCCTTAGCAACTACAGTATCCCAACGAAGTGTCTTTCTTGCAGGAGGTGCCATTCTATAAATGACACACACACGATTCTAAGTATAGGGTTCGATAGACGTTCAAAAACTCAATAATATAACTCATAATTTAGGAAAATAGACATGTAAGATATTATACTTACACATAGGTCCTAAATGCAACTATATGAGGGACTCCTAAGCTATAGTCTAGGTTAAACCACCTAATTCTCTATAACCAAGGCTCTGATACCAATCTGTCATACCCCGCCACGGCGGAAACGCGCGGGTGTAACTTCATGGATATCATCACAACACCTGGTGTCAACATAGAAAACAACTACATGCACATAAATAGAGCAATGTACCAACACACAGTGTTGTAACAATACCCGAAGATAAATAACCAAAACAAAATCCAAAAGGTATCTTCAATAAATTTGAAAGTACCAAACATAAAACATAAATGTATCATATCCAAATCCAAATAAAATCAAATCCCAAAACATAA